>PVJS01014643.1:0-40068 GCA_004027185.1 Glis glis | reverse complement strand
AAAAAAAAAAAAAAAAAAAATAGGCTAATCTCATGCGCAACTTAGGGAGTAGTGGGGACACAAAAGGTACTCCAGTGACAATGGAGAACCCTCAGTGGTGCAAGGGAAGGGGTACAAGGGAAGGGGAAGGGCAAGAAAGAAATGAATCTATGGAATTACTGTCATAAACAATGTGTATATATGAGATTATACCAACATCATTCTCAGTGCTACGTGGGGGGGTATGCGGGGTGGGGGACACCAAGAGCTGTGTGCATGTATGTTAACACCAAACTGATACTCATCGTGATGTGAGACTGCGATGCACCAATAAAAACATAAAAAAAAGAAAAAAAAATAAGGCTGGGGGTGTAGCTCTTGGAGGTAGAATGCCCCTGGGTTCAATCCCCAGTACCGCAAAAAAGGAAAAAAAAAGAAGAAGGGTTAGGGGAGCCGGGCGTGGTGGCACACGCTTGTAATCCCAGTACTTGGGAGGCTGAGACCGGAGGATCCAGGTTCGCGGCTAGCCTTAGCTACTTAGTGAGGCTCTCCGCAACTTAGAGACACCCTGTTTCAAAATAAAGAATAAAAAACAGGGCTGGGGGTATAGTTTGGAGGTAGAACGCCCCTAGGTTCAATACCCAGTTCCGCAAAAAAAAAAAAAAAAGAAGAAGGGTCAGGGGTCCAAGAGATTTGCAGGGACAATCTTGGGGTTCCTAAGATGCCCGCGGAAGTCATTCTTCCTGCCGTCTTTGCCGCATCCCTAGGCCCCGAGGGACCTGGGAGAGCTCGCCCAGCGGTGTGGACGGCTGTGGGTGGCGCCTCCCTGACCTGAGCGCGAGCCTGCAGCCAGCTCCGGCCCCGTAGACTGACCAGGGGCGAGCGGGAGAGAGAGACGTCCGCCGCGGGGCGCTGGCCTGGCCGCCCACCCCGGCTCCCAGCGCTGGCATCTCCCAGGAGATGCAACAGGAGGGGGTAATGTGAGGTCAAAGTGAGGACTCGGGGTCAAGGGGAGAGAGAAGCGAACTTGGGGACGGACGTGTCATCCACGAGGCCCTTCGCTGCGGTGAATAAGAGAGTTAGCATTCTCACATCCACTGGAGAAAACTTGTGGGCTCCTCAAGGTGGTAAAAGTTCCCTTCTCGTTCGCTGGCGAAGGAAGTTTGTCTCGAGGGCTTCACCTAGAGGTTGCTGGGAGTCAGGGTGCTTGGATTACTCAGGGTCCCCAGAGAGGCAGAACCAACAGGATGTGCAGCTATGTATAGCAAGAGAGTTATTAAGCCCGGCGTGGTGGCACAGGCCTGTAATCCCAGTACTTGAGAGACTGAGACAGGAGGATCACAGGCTCCAGGCCAGCCTCGGCAACTTAGTGAGACCCTGTTTTAACATAAAAAAAATAAAAGCCAGGTACAGTGGTGCATGCCTGTAATCCCAGTTCTTGGGAGGCTGAGACAGGAGGATCGCAGGTTCAAAGCCAGCCTCAGCTACTTAGTGAGGCCCTCTGCAACTTAGTGAGACCCTGTTTCAAAATAAAGAGTAAAAAATAGGGCTGGGGGTAGAACTCGGAGGTAGAATGCCCCTAGGTTCAAGCCCCAGTACCACAAAAAAAAGGAAAATATATATGGCTGGAGTCATAGATCAGAGGTAGAATGACCCTGGGTTCAATCCTCAGTACTAAAAGAAAAAAGATTTATTAGAAGGAGTTGTCTTGAACACAGAGGCCAGCAAATCCCAAGCCTGCAGAGTGAGCTCACAGGCTGGAGGCCAAGGAGAGGCCATGCTGCAGTTTCAGTCCGAAGGCCAACTGCTGGAGAATTCACTCCTGCTGATCTTTTGGTTCTATTCGGGCCTTCAACTGATTGGACGAGGCCCACCCATATTAGGGAGGGCACTCTACTCAAAGTCCACCAGGATAAATGTTAACCTCATTGAAAACACCCTCACAGAAACACCCAGAATAATGAATAACGAATAACAGAATAATGTTAGACCAAATATCTGAGCACGCCGTGGCCCAGCCAAGTTGACACAGAATTAACCACAGGGTGATGGTCAGGGTCATTCTGTGTCTGTGGCATACGCAGTCATGGCGGGTTCCCGAGGCAGCCTGGTCCGAGGCAGAAGGGCTGCGTCCAGCGTCCCCGTCTGTCCCAGTCAGTTGCCCGGGCTGCCGTGTGCCCGGGAGAGCTGAGAGTCTCTGGTTTGACCGTTGATGCGCATTGTGCTTTATGTATGTGTTGGATCACTGAGACCGCGAACCCTTGCTCCCTTCTGGCTTGATTGGATCTTCTCCGTCCCCTCTGTGTAATTGTCCTGTGCTCCTCAGCTGTTTCCCTGGGGACCTGGTTTCTGGATGGTTCTCTCTCAGGCTGACTTCTCCCAGCCCAGCCTTCTGGGTGGGCCTGGGCTGAGGGTGGGGACAGTCCCCGGTGCCCGGGCTTCCTGCTTCTAATCCAGTCTCCGTGCTGCCGTCCACAGACGCAGCCTGGCCTCGGCGCCTCCGCTGCCGTCAGCTCAGCTCTCTCCAGGTCCGGCTGGCCCTGGGCTCCAGGCCGCTCACTGGCGGGGAGGGTGTGGGCGCTACTGTTTGCGGGTGGCAGGTCATCATTTTTTTTTTTTTTGGTATCGGGGATCCTGAGCCCAGGAGCATTCTACCTCTGAGCTATACCCCCAGCCCTTTTTATTTTATTTCATGTTTTTGTTTGTTTTGAAACAGGATCTTGTTTCAAAAGTTGCTAAAGCTGCCCTCGAACCTTCGATCCTCCTGCCTCAGCCTCCTAAGTACTGGGATTATAGGTGCGCTCCGCTGTGCCCAGGCGGCAGGTCACTGTGAGAGCCAGGGGCAGAGACCAAGAGCTTCAGCAAAGCCGGGGTGGGTGGAGTGATCTGCAGGGCCGGCACTTTCTTCTTCTTTGGTACTGGGGATTGACACAGGGCATTTTACTTTTCACCTCCGAGCTATACCTCCAGCCCTTTTTATTTTTTGTTGTGAAACAGGGTCTCTCTAGGTCGCTGAGAGTCTTGCTATGGCTGTCCTTGAACCCGCAGTCCTGCTGTTTTATCCTCTTACGGACTTGGATCCTAGGCGTGGGGCTGGCACTTTCTAAGAACATTCCAGGCATCCTTCCGTGGACTCTTCACAAACATTCTATGGCTCGGCACTGCTATCCCCAGGCGCTGGAGAGGCCACGCAGCTGGCCCACAGCCCTCAGCTGGCAGCGGGCCCCGGGCTGCGTGCGCAGCATCCCTCCACCCCAGGCAAGCATCTACAGGACACTGGGAGGCTGAGAAGGTGCGTGTCCGCTTGCAGAGGGTCAAGGGTCAGTAGGGACACAGGAGACACAAGGAATTCAGTGCTGGGACGCTGAGCTCAGCCATGAGGTTGCACAGCATGCTGTAGTGGGGGAGGCCTTTGCTGGGGGTAGCGCCGAGGTCCCAGGGCGGGTGGGTTTGGAGAGCTGCAGGCCTGCATGTTTTTATGCATGCCATATAGAATGTCTGTGGAGGGGCTGACTCCACGTTTCCTATTTCTTTATTGCAAAATAGCCTAATCCTAGAACTAACAGGGAAAACTTCACCTGCCTGCCCACTATCTCAACAAACCAGCTGTCCATAGTATTCGCGTCCCCTCCTGGCCGGCCCTCAGCCAACCGGACTTTGAAGCTACAAAGAGCAACCTCGTTTGTTCCTTCAAATTCAGCAAATGCTAAGCGCTTGCCTGCTTGGGGTCAGGGACTCGGCTCCTACGAATGGTTTCTTAGCGTTTCCTTTAGTTTTACCATCTATATAAATATCCTTTATTGATCTGGGTTTATCAGTTGTTATAAGAATCAACCTCCGATCGTAGGGGCCTAATCCCACGCATGTGTTTCTAGTTCATGACAACTCTGAGCAGGTTGGATTGGGCTCACTCCACGCAGTCATTCAGGGCCCAGGGGCCAGGCCCCCCTCCTGGTGGCTGTGCCGTCCCCCCTGCAGCCTCCAGTCCCCCATTTGGTCCTTGCATGGGGCCAGCAGAGGAGGAGCAGGCGGACCATGGGGAGGGCTGTTTGGGCCGGGCCTGGATATGCCCAACCTCATCCCCATCACAGCCCGCCTGGGTTCAATCCCAGTACTAAACAAAACAAAACAAAACAAAAAAATCCCCTGAATGTTCCTTTTTGATGGCACCCTGTTCTTGTTCTTAGGTGTGATGTCTGAGGATATTGAAAATAATTTTCTGTTGTTAATCAGCAAAGTTTTTTTTTTCTTTCCCAGTGTGTCCTCAGATCTTTCGTCTTGGGCCGGATCAGGGCTCACGGGAGGGCCTTCCGTGTCCTGCCTGGAGGGAGGTCGGGCTCTTGGTGTTCTTGGAGCCGGGGGGACGGGGTAAGGCTTGCGGGCCCTCAGCTGTGGGGTCACCCTGGTCTAGGAGCCTTCTGTATTGCCTTTCCAGGAAATAGGCTTCTATTCTCCCTCCCAGAAGGGGGGCGTGGCCTGCCCAGGGTGGGTACGGGAAGGGGTCTGTGGCTCCAAGGGCCCCTCAAAAGCTGTCACCTAGTCCTCTTGATTGCGCAGTCTCTGCCCCAGTCCCGGGGTGCTCTGGAGGGATCTGCTGTGTACAGGAGCCCCCTGAACCTCCATTCCCAGCTGCCACCATGGCGGCTCCCGGCCACTCTGCCGAGTCGGGGTTGCGCTCACTTGTCCTCCGCCCTCTTCTGACTCCTGGCTTCTGTAGTGGCCTGCCGTCCTCCACGGCCTGTGGACATGTCTTCATAGCCCCCTTACTGCTGCTTTGGCCAGGATCTGGGACTGAGCAAGAGGAGTCAGTACCGCCGGACCCCTCCACCGTGCCTTTCCCGCTTCCCCTCGTCTGCCCGTCTCATCGGCTCCTCTCCATGAAGACAATTTAGCAGCTACACCAGAAAGACACTTTTCTTTCTAACATGTTCCACGGAACGTCAACAGGCACATAGAAAGAGAAACGTGCTCAATGTTTGGGACACTGTGGGATTTACTCAGGTGACTGCGGCCAATTCCCAGGCCCGGGTGCGTTCAGACCCAGGAGGCCGCGGCGCTGAGAGGCCAATGCAGGCCTCACCTTCTCCTCTCGGGGGGCAGAAACAAGGATCCGAGTGGCCGCGGGGCAGCGCCGGGCTCCCGCCTCCTCCTCTGGGCTCCCCCCGTGGGTCCTCCTGTGTCTGCGCCCCCCCGCACTGCCGGCCCCGCGCCCTCCCGTGTCCCACGTCCGTCCATTGCTGTCCAGTCAATCCAGTGTCTCTGGAGTCAGGGCCCAGGTGCTCCTGCCATAGTGGAAACTTGTTTTCTCTTAATGTAGTTTTAGAACTGAAAGGTAATTTATACAACAAAACCTCAGTGCCTGCATCCAGGTAGCCCTCAAATTAGGGGTCAAGCTCTAGAACTTTCTGGAAGTCTCCTTTAGTTACTACCATCCTTTCCTGTTCCCAGGTAACCACGGTCCTGAGTTCACCGCCTTGGGCTGAGCCGGCCTGCCCTGGAACCTCACACGCATGCGCTGTTCCTAGCGTCCGGCCTCCTCTCCTAGCGCCGTGTCTGGAGTCCGCTGTGCTCCGAGCGTGGCTGCCGTCCATCTCTCCATCCCCGGCAGTTCCATCAGATGGACGGCCAGTCTGCTCATCTTTACTGTGGACAGATGTCGTGGTTGTGTCCAGGTTTGACTTTTTTTTTCCCCCATACTAGGAATTGAACCCAGAGGTGTTTAACCTCTGAGCTCCACCCCCAGCCCTTTTTATTTTGAAACAGGGTTTCTTGCTGCTGAGGCCGGCCTCAAACCTGCGATCCTCTTCACTCAGCCTCTTAAAAACTAGGATCACAGGCGTGTGCCACCGTGCCCGGCCAGCTCCCACCATTTGGGTAAAGCCTCCAGTCTTGTGGACACCTGCTCGGGGCGGTCGCCGGGTCCCAGGCTGTGTGTGCTTGTGGGAAGCTGCTCTGCTGTTTTCCGGGGAGCTGTACCCCACTCCCACTAGCAGGCTGGGAGTTCCAGGGGACCCAGGGCTTCTCCAGAGCACAGCCATCTCCTTCCATGTCACCATCCCTGAGTGGGGTGACGCGCATTCCGCTGCGGTCCCAGGGTATGTTCCAATCAATCACAGAATGGATATTGAACACCAGTCACACAGTCTCCTCCAGGGGTTAGGAACATGCTGGTTCGTCCGGACACCTCCTACGCGCCCCCGCGCCCCCGCGCCCTTGCGCCCCCGCGCCCCCACGTACCCGCGCTCCCATGCCCCCGCGCCCCCATGCCCTCGCGCCCCCATGCCCGCACCCCGCCACCTCCTGTGCTGCCATCCCGTGCTTGGCTTCTGCTCTGGTCTGCGAGCGGCCTGTGCACAGAGGTGAGGTCTTATTAAGCATTTAAGTCCTAATGTACCGCACGGGTCTGGGGCAGAAAAGACACCCAGACATTTGATGGAAGAGAAGAAGGGAGGGAGGGAAAGAAGAAGAGAAGGAGGAAATAAAGGAGGGGGCAGGGAGAGAGGGGAAGAGAAAACGGGAGGAAAGGGAGGGAGGAGGGAAGAAAGGAGGGAAGGAGAGAGGCAAGGGAAGAGGAGGAGGGAAGAAAGGGAGGAAGGGAGGAAGGAAAACAGGAGAGAAGGAAAGAAGGAAGGAAGGAAGAAGGAAGGGGAAGGAAGAAAGGATGGAGGGAGGAGAGAGGAGAGGGAGGGAGGCCCGAAGGGAGGAAGGCGGGGGCAGCGGGCGGGCCTGGGGCCACCTGTGCCCTGGACACCCGACCCGCGGGAGCGGGCGCCGTGTGAAAGCAGACCCGCCCTGTGCGGCGGCCCCTCTCCCGACGCTGGCCTTCGCCTCCCCGTGGAGACCCAAGATCCAGGCTGGGGCGAGGGCCGGCAGATGTCTGTAAAAAGGGCCGTCTGCCTTCGCCGATAAGAAATCTCAGACAGCGGCAGGGCCTCCGCTGGGAGGGCTGCCCCGAGGCGGCCACGCCAGGTCCCCGGCTCTCCGGGTTCTCCGGTTCTCCGAGGAGTCATCACTGCTGCCCGGGCCTGCCGCCTCCCCGGAGCACCTTGTCACCAGCCTGAGGAGGGAGGACTCAGGAGTGACAACATGGAGGCGTCCCGCCAAGTTCCAGGAGGCCAAAGCGTGGGGCGCCAGGGCCCCGCTCCCCCCCATGTCCACAGGACAGGTGGAGGGCTCCACAGTGTTGTCCTGTGGTTCTCCATGCCCTCTGTGATTGCGCTGCCCATCCCCACCAGGCCTCGGATTAGAGCCCAGACCTTCGGCTGCAGCGGTTCACAAGTCCACAGCTCTACCCCTCTGATCAGGGGCTCTTTCCAAAGGAATCCATTGATGAGGGCCCTTCCTCATGCCTCCCGGCTATCCTTCCCATTCCCCTTCCTCCCCAGCCGCTCTGAAGGGCCGTCCCAGGCTCTGGAACAGATTCACATGTGACCCCGAAGGAAAGCTCATCTTTCTTTGATGAATGGGATTTTTTTTTTACCAAGCACTCTGCCCTCACTCCACACAAAGGACCCCTAATTTTCACGATTAGCAGCACAAATACACAAGGTTTGGGACAGGGAAAGGTATATTTTCAGTGGTTTTAAACATTGAGGGTAATAATGAAGAGGTCAGGTCTTATCAGTACCATCGCTGTATCAGTCAGCTATTGCCACAATTGTGCCGCATAACAAACCATTCTGACTCAGCAGGATACAACAATCCGAATTTATTTTTTGCTTGTGTCTGCTCAGTTGGAGTGGCTTGGCTTTCTTTTCTTTCTTTTTTTTTTTTTTATGTGGTACTGGGGATTGAACCTATTGTACCTCCGAGCTACACCCCCAGCCCTTTTTATTTTTATTTTGAAACAGAGTCTGGCCTTGAACCTGTGATCCTCCTATCTCAGCTTCCCAAGTACTAAGATTACAGGCATGAGCCACCACATCTGACTTCTTTTTACTTCTCTCTGGGCCCCAGCTGATTGGATGGTGCTGCCCACCCTGAGGACATATCTCCCCACATTGCTCATTGACTTGCATGGAAATATCTTCTCAAACACATTAGAAGCCATGCTTTATGGTTCCTGAGGTATTCCGGAGACCAGTCAAGTCAACACTAAATGAGCCATCTCATGCTGGGCTGAGGAGGAAGGCTGCTTTTTGAAGGACTTTGGTGACATCAACATCTCTGCTATGTGCACCGTTTGGGTTTCAGTTGTGACTTGGAGGTGTGGGATGACACAGACAGGTCCACCCCAACCCCTGATCCACAGTTGCTCTGTGTTTGGGGGGAGGCCAGAGTCCCCTTGAGAACCCAGTGGAAGCTCTTGGACTTTCACCCCTCGTGAAACACACAGATGTGTTACCTTTTGGGTATCATTTGAAGGAACTCACCCACCCCTGAAGCCGAGGTGTGTGAAAGATGCAGGACCCCTGTCTTGGGGTGCACTGGGGGATGTGGAGCTGGCTCCAGGGGCTCCTTCTGGCCCAGGCTGGGGAACTTGAGTAAGTGATGGGTCGTAGTCCAGCATCCCAAACTTGAGTCCAGGAGCCCTCTCTGGCTCCTGCATTAGCAGACAGATGAATAAGTAAACAGCAGGGAAGTGGAAAAGAGAAACCTCTTCTGTGCTGTGCAATGCCATCTAACGAACGTGGAAGGAGCAAGAGAGAAGAGCCCAAGATGGCCTGCAGCGGTCAGTCATAACTGATTTAGGCAAGAATCCCAGTCGCCAGTGGATGCGAAGTCTGTGGGGCAGAAGTTTAAGAAGGAGCAGGAGCCGGGCATGGTGGTGCACGCTTGTAATCCCGGTACTTGGGAGGCTGAGATCGGAGGATCTGGGTTCACGGCCAGTCTCAGATACTTGTGAAGCCCTCCGCAACTTAGTGAGACCCTGTTTCAAAACAAATAATAAAAAATAGGACTGGGGGTGTAGCTTGGAGGTAGAATGCCCCTGGGTTCAATCCCCAGTACTGGTCTAATTTCTAGGTCTTTATCCATCTTTCCTGCTCCTTCTTTTTAAAAAAAATTTTTTTTTTGCAGCACTGGGGAAAACAAAGGACCCACTCGCCCACATAGAGGCACTGGTACAGACTTCCTCAATAAGACCCCCAAAGCTCAGGAAATACAATTGGGAATCAATAAATGGGGTGGCTTTAAGTTTAAAAGCTTCTGTGTAGCGAAGGAAACAATCAAAGGTCTGAAGAGAGCACCTACTGAATGGGAGAAAATCTTTGCCAGCTACTCCTCTGATAGAGGACTAATATCTAGAATATATAGAGAACACAAAACAATACAAAAAATTGAACAACTCAATTAAAAATGGGCAACTGAATTGAATAGACACTTCTCAAAAGAGGAAATACAAATGGCCAACATGTATATGAAAATATGTTCAATATCATCAGCAATCAGGGAAATACAAATGAAACTACACTGAGATCCCATCAAACTCCAATCAGAATGGCAATCATCAAGAATACAAACAATAATAAGTGCTGGCGAGGATGGAGGGAAATAGGAACTCTTACACACTGTTGGTGGGGTTGTAAATTAGTACAGCCACTATGGAGATCAGTATGGAGATTCCTTAAAAGACTAGGAATGGAGCCACCATGTGACCCAGCTAGACCACGCCTTGGAATCTTTCCAAAGGAATCAAAATTAGAACACTACAGTGATCCATGCATACCCAGGCCTATGGCAGCACAATTCACAGTAGCCAAAGTATGGAACCAACCTAGGTGTCCATCATCAACAGATACATGGATAAAGAAAATGTAGAATGTACACACAGTGGAATTCTCTTCAGCCATAAAGAAGAACAAAATTATGTCATCTGCAGGAAAATGGACAAAACTAGAGAATATTAGGCTAAGGGAGACCAGCCAGTCTCAGAAAGTCAAGAATTGTTATGTTTTCTCTTATATGTAGAACACAAAGCAGATGGGACTTCAGATAAAGGAAGAGAGAGAGCCGTAGAAGAGTGGCAGGGGTCACGGGAGGGAGAAGGGTGGGGAGATGAGCTTGAGGAAGACTGAACAGTTCAAATAATGTCAAGTGCCTCTATGAAGGTACCACTACAAATCTCGCCAACGTGTGTGGGGAGGAAGGGAGGGGGAGTGGGTGGGACGCCGAGGGAAATTCACCAAGTGGTGTGCGCACGCAGGAATGTGTCACTTTGAACCTCACTATGATGTATAATCGTATTGCACCAATATATACAGTGGAGCAGGAGCTTCTGTCTCAAAGTGCCTTCTTCCAAAAGATGGCTTATTCTTTTCACAGGGGAGAATGGGGACCTCACAGTGGAAAACAGCACCCCTGACTACGTGATCAAAGTCCGCATCTCCAGTACCGGGGTCAGCGGACGTCACCTGCCTCTTGATGGGACACGGCATCGGTCCTGTGCGTTAGCCCAGCCAAAGACACATGACCTGTGTGATCGCAAAGGAAATGTGGGCCAGGCACAAACCGAGGGATGACCCACCAAACGTCTCTCCAAATCTCTTCTAAGCGCTGATGTCTTTGAAGACAAAGAAAGGCTAGAGGATTTGCACAGGGTAAAGGAAACTTGAGGGACAGGATGCCAAGTGCAATGGCTGGTCTTATGTTGAACCGAAATGCCACGAGGTACGTTATTGGGATGACTGGAAAAATTTGAGTGGGGATTACCCATTAGATGCTAAGGTTGCCTCAATAGTCAATATTCTGATTTTAGCAGTTGTCCTATGGTTAGGTAAGAAAATGCCCTTGCTCTTAAGAAGATAAGCGCTGGAATATTTAGGGATGCCGTGGACGGAATTGTGCCCCCCAATTCCTATGTTGAAGTCCTAGCCCCCAAATTCATATATTGATGGTATTGGGAGGTAATGAGGGTCCGGCTGCCAGATGATGTGTGACATTGTGAGTCTGTGGTTCTGTTTTGATGGACAGGTGATATTGGGCTTAATGGAGCCATATTCCTTATCCGCCAAGCCAGATGGCTCCCTCAAAACACAGGGGTCCCTTCCTGCCGCTCTGCTGCCGTGGCCTCCTCTGTCTCCTTTGGCCACCCCTCCCGAGTCCCACCACGCCCACCGTCTCCACGCAGGGATCTTGGCTCTCTCATGCACCGCCATGCATGGTCTGGACAGTCGCAGACAAACGTCACAACACGGCCAAGCCCGTCTTTGCCATTCTCCTGTGTGGGCAAAGTTGCCCTGCTGCACCCAGCCGCATCTTGGGGTCCTTCCCTGTCCTTCACGAGACCCCATCACAGACACATCCCAAAGACGTAGGTGCCACCCGAGCGCACCCCAAGCTTTCTGTGTTATCTTCAGCTCCGGGAACTCCATTTAGCTTTTCAGTATTCCAGCGGCACAGCGGGAAATGCGAGGGTCCTTTTCCTCAGATTTCAAGCCGCGTGCTGGCCCTGGGTTTACTGCGGGTGAATTTTTGCAGCTTCAGTGGGGCGGACAGGGGGCTTGGGCTGGGCAGCCGTCTCTGGTGGACATCTTGGTGCCGGACACAGCTGGGCTGATGTGACTTTACCTGCAGGCTCATCCCACCTCACCGGCGAGGCCGGGGACGCATGATGTCACCCACTGTGTCCTGTAACCTTTCAGTTGTGGTTAGCTCACTGATTTATTTCAAATCTTTGCATTTTTACAGGAGTCAGCCGGCGAGCTCATCTGTCTGAACCTGACTGTCCTTTTATCTTCCACTCGGCATATCCAGGATCTCCCCAAATTGCCTTTATTCATGGATAAAACAGGCCATTTCTCGCTTTTAACAGTAAACTGTGTTTGCTAAGAAATGAAGTATTCTCAACCACGGATTTCAGCGATTTTCCATTTTCCTCCACCTAATTCAATGAGCCGATGTTTTATCTGCAGCGGCCCCTGATAAAATGATATTCCCTCCCAGCCGCAACGACACCAAATGCGTTTTACTTCTTTAATGTCTTCTGATGGTTTCCAGAGCTGCTTCTGCAGGAGAGGCCGTGGGTGACGGCCACGCTTCTCCGTAGTTGATTTTCCCCGCAGGGTGGTGAGCAGGGTTGCTGGGATGGGGTGTCCTTTCTGTACAAAGTCCTATTACAACCGCCGAAAACTTAAAAGCAGAAGTCTGTGCAGCATCAAGACCCGGCTTGGACCTTTTGCCCTTTGACCTTTGCCTTTTGACTGGCGATCCTGGTCCACCACTCATTTTCTCAAATTTCACACCACGTGCTGGATTCTAACCGAAAAGTGGCATCATTCTCTGGATCTGTGTTGACCCCTGCTGTACTGGGATTAATTATTGATTATCAAGAAGCCCGCGGCTATTCTACAAAGAGCTCCTGGACCGGGCTGGACTCTTCCAGGCGAAATGGCAGTATTTTTTGGGGAAAGAGTCAATTAACATAGACTTTTATTTGGGTCTTTATAATAATAATAATAATAATTATCTTATTTTGGCACTGGGGATTGAATCTGAAGGCATTCTACCTCTGAGCTACACCCCCAGTCCTATTTTATTTTTTATTTTGCAAAAGGGTCTTGCTAAGTTGCTAAGGGCCTTACTAAGTTGCTGAGGCTAGTCTTGAACCTGCGGTCTTCCTGTCTCAGCCTCCCAAGTACTGGAATGACAGACGTGCACCACCACGCCCGGCATTGGCCCTAGGTTTTGAAGACTGTCACCAAGAAACAGCTGCAGGCCACCCGGCATGAGAGGGGAAGGTGCGGGGCAGGAGGAGCCCTGGGCAGGCAGAGCTCGCTTCTCCCTGGGCCCTAGCGGCGGAGTTCTCCCCAGTGCCCTGGCTTCACTTTTGATTTTGTTTGCATTTCTTGCTCAAGGAAGAAGCTGTGATTTTTACACTGCATAGAACAAAGAGGACCTTGGCCGAGTTTTGCAATTCACAGAGCTGATGGAAAGTGCTTGTGATGGTTTGTTTCCTACTTCCAACAATTTGGTGGCAAGGAGAGGTTGCCACTGGGAGCTGCTGGGGGTGGGTGCCGGGGCTGCTCTCTGCCCCCAAGTCCTCTGAGCCGCCCCTCTCCCCCCAGCTGGCCAGGGAAGTCCCTCCCCCATGGCATTTACCACGAAGCTCAGAGCCCCCACCTCGAGGGGCCCAGCAATGTGCTGACATGGTTGCAAGCATTTCTGTTTGTGTGTGTGTGTGTGTGTGTGTGTGTGTGTGTGTGTGTGAAGTAAGACATTTCAATGGCGATCGATCGTCAATCTTCTCTGCTTGTCCCTTGGTTGGGGGAGGGGAGGCGCTGCCATTGACAGGTTCAGGTACGGGGGCGTGTGGCTGCTGGGATGTATTTGCAGGGAGATGCATTCGCTTCCATGGAGAGTGGAGCTGTTCCTGGCCCCTGGCACAGGTTGGCTTCTGAGGACGCATCTGTGCCCACTGGCATGACTCTCCTCATCAAATAAAACGGCTGTGGGGTGATGCGAGCCCTCCAGATGGCCCCGGCGTTGGGGGAATGGAGGTAGGCAGGAGAAGCAAAGTTTGAAATATATGGAGCCAGAAGTTAGTGCGTAGGAAATCTGTCCAGGTGCCGGATGTGTGACATTGTGCACAGGTGACACGGTTCTTACGGAAGTTTGGTCAGAATGGAAGGTCCCTCTTTCAGAAATATACAGATGGTCCTCAGCTTGTGATGGGGCCACGTCCCTATGATCTCCAAGTCATTGGACGCATCATAAGCCTAAAGAGCATCGAGTATCCCTAACCCGCCGCGTCCAGCTCAGCCACGCGGGCTGCGAGGGCGGAGGCGTCTCCCCTTGTGACCCCAGGGCTGACCGGGAGCTGCTGCCGCCGCCGCCCAGCATCTCCAGAGAGTACTAGATTACACGTCGCTAGCCCCGGAAAAGAAAATTCAAAATTCAAAGTGTGCTTTCTATTGAATACCTATCACATCCGCACCATTGGAAAGTCAAAAAAACATGTTGGATCATAGTAAGGCAGGGGCATGGATACAAATACGCCATATGGCCACACATGCGCCTTTTTCTTTTCTTCTCTTTTTGATGGGAATCATGGTGAAATTAAACCTAGGAGAATCCCTGGGTTTGCCGAGCACCAGTGTACAAACAGAATGTTCCTTGTGACCAGCTGGGCATGTGCCTCTCGGGGTACCAGACCTCTGCTTAGACCCAGTGGTGCACCCAGTGGCCCAGTTGTCTGGCCCGGGTGGTTCTGGACAATGGGGAACACAGAACCGCGCCAGTGCAGGGAAATGCCCTGAAGACACAGGACCGACCATCTCCGACATGTCTACCAGTACATCCATGTGCTGCCCACAGAAGAATTTTTTTTTTTTTTGTGGTACTGGGGATTGAAGCCAGGAACTACCTGGATACCTCCGAGCTACACCCCAGCCCTATTTTTTACTCTTTATTTTTTTGAAACAGGGCCTCACTAAGTAGCTGAGGCTGGCCGCGAACCTGTGATCCTCCTGTCTCAGTCTCCCAAGTACTGGGATTACAAGCGTGCACCACCATGCCCGGCTTATTTTTTTTTTTTTTATTTTGAATCAGGGCCTTGCCAAGTTGCTGAGGCTGGCCTGGATCCCGCCATCGTCCCGTCTCAGCCTCCCAGGTACTGGGATCGTAGGCGTGCGCCACCACACCTGGGAGAGAGGAGTAATTTGATTATATAACCACGCGGCTCCACATGATCTGCAACTTGTGAGAAAGTGCGTCCCTGCTGCTTTTGCGTGTCTCAATTTCACATCAGTTCCGTGTGTTTTCTAAGAATTATTGACTACTCCAAAATTAAATGTGACAGCAAGGAGCATCCTCGTGGGAGTCAAAACAAGCAGACAGGAGAAGGGCTGCCAGAAGGCTGGCAAATCTCTCCTCTTGAATCATTATAGTAGAAACTAAAACTCTGAATCCAACCAGGAAAGAAACTCCTCCAGCTCACCCATCGTAACGGATTTGAATTACCCGGGCTGGAGTGAGATGGAAGGACCTTTCTATTCTCTTTACAGGAAACAAGAAAAATATTGTAATCCCAGCAACTTGGGAGGCTGCAGCAGGAGGATCACAGGTTTGAGGCCAGTCTCAGCAACTTAGTGAGACCCTCAGCAACTTAGCAAGACCCTGTTTCCAAATAAACAATAAAAGTTGGACGTGGTGGTGCACGCCTGTGATCCTAGTACTTGGAAGGTCGAGACAGTAGGATCGCAGATTTGCAGCCAGCCTTAGCAACTTAGTGAGACCCTCAGCAATGTAGCAAGACCCTGTTTCAATAAAAATTAAAATAGGGCTGGGGGTATAGCTTGGAGGTAGAATGCCCCTGGGTTCAGTCCTCAGTACCTCCTAACCCTGCACACAGTGAGTTCTGGAGATGTAGCTCAGTGGTAGAGCACCATGGGTTCAATCCCCAATGATTATGTGTGTGTGTGTGTGTGTGTGTGTGTGTGTGTATGACAAACAGTTAGCAACCCAAAATATAGAAAGATGGTATTATAGAAGTGGGCCAAGCAATAAAGAAATAAAAACACTGACCCTTTTCTATGTTTTGTGGTGTTTTTAATATTTGTGACCTTTGTTTAACTTTAAATTGTGATTTTACCCTCTCCTCCTAATCAATATTTATGTTGGTACACAGTTTCCTTTTTGCAATTTCCTTTTTGTTTTTGGTGAGTGTGGGAGATGCTGGGGATAGAACCCAGGAGGCTCTACCTCTGAGCTACACTCCCAGCTCTCTTTATTTCTTATTTGGAAATAGGGTCTTGCTAAATTGCTGAGAGTCTCACTAAGTTGCTGAAGCTAACCTTGAACCTGTGATCCTCCTGTCTCAGCCGCCCAAGTACAGGGATTACAGGTGTGGGCCATCACACCTGAACTTTTCTTTTTTCTCAACCCACATGTCTCCAATTGTTTGAGCTGCAGGCCCCTTGGCACAGGCCTCTCCCTCCCTCAATGGGCCCCACCCCAAGGCTCTGCTTCCCTGGAGTGGGGGGCAGATCCCACCAGGGACGCTTGGACTCCCTCCCGCACAGATGGCATTAATCCCTCGGGGACCAGACCCTGTCCTCCTCCAACCTCTGTGCCTGTCCCTCCCCACAGCCATCCTCCGCAGGCTGGCTTGGCCTCCCTCGCCCTCTTGCACAGCCTGCTGGGAGGGCGCCAGGCAGCAGGCGCAAAGTTAACTTCCGGGCTTCCCCGCCAATAAGCGGCCGCCTGGGGATTTGAACCCAGAGCTCCGGCTCTAGAGGCCCACGGTGACCCAGAGCTGTTGGATCTCCCCTGCAGGTCTCCAGGCAGCGGATGCCATTCTTTAAGCCTTCCTCCGTGCCTTGTGTGGGGTGACTCTTCGGGGTCACAGCGGCGTTAGAAGATGGTTGCTATCATCACCCCATTTCACAGGCAAGCAGATGGAGGCGCAGCGTGGTGAGGCGATTCCTTCCTGGCGGCTCAGCCCCTGGGCAGCCAGTGCTGGGGTTTGAACTCAGCCCTTTGGGCCCCTTTCTAGTGACCCCGGCATCCCCGGGGAAGCTGCTTCTGCCAGCCTTTCTGTGTGGAATATTCTGGGCTGTGGTCTCCTGGAGAATGGCTTTGAGGGGCTGACCCCCCCCACTTTCCTCGAATGTCTTTGTAAAATGAGTTAGCGCGTTACGGGAGGACGGAGAGGGCCCTTTATCTCCACGTGGGCAAATCCATTAGGATTAGCGGCCCCTCTGCAGCCCCTCGGAGGGGTGACGTCAGCCTGTCTTAGGTCATTTGCAGAGGGACAGGGTGATAAGGAGTCTGGTCCCACTTTGGCGGTGGCAGGGAGGGTATTCTTCCCCGGCAGCACCCAGGAATTAGAGGCCTATCTCTCCATTTATCAAAGCCCCCCGGGGCGCCAGGCACTCGGGCAGAGCAGCGCCCTGGCGTCTTGGTCTCCGGCCGCTGGAGCTGCTGCTTCCTGCCGGCCTGCAGGGAGCTCAGGTAGCCAGGGGCCCCGGGGGCCGGGCAGCTGCATACAGGGGAGGGAGTCAGCGAGGGGCTCCAGCGGCCGGCATCCATGGCCCGTCCTTCTAGCGTCTGACCGGCATGGCCCTGAAATGGATGGGGCTGGCACTATCTGAGAGGGGATCCTGTGGAGCCAAGCGTCCTGCCTGGGCCAGGCGGTTCCCGGGATGGCGGCACCCCCCCAGATCTCCCATCGTGCTGGCTCTGTTCACTGTGTGGTCCATACTCTCCGGTGGAGAGGAGGGTCTGTGTCCCCTGCCCCGAGCCTGGCAGTGCGTGTCCCTTGGATAGAGCGTGGGGCAGAAGTGATACGGTGTGGCTCCCAAGTCAAGGTCCAAACAGGCGATGTGGCTTCCCTTCCGCCTCCTGTTTCTCGGGACACGGGCTCCATGTTGTGAGGAAGCCCAAGCTCTCACACCATGTCCTGATGCCTGTTCAGATGTCTTCGCTGGGGAGTCCTCTTTGTCCTCAGGTTCATGTTCCCGTGCCAGGGGACACTGCCGGAGTCGCATGCCTGGTCCCTCTGGGTCCCCTCAGCCACTCCTCCAGGGGAGCAAGCGGTGATTAACCGATGGGGAGGGAGGGGTGGGGACCAGCCTAGGTCCTGGGGGTCCGCCGCTCAGGGCCACCTTCACCCATATCTGTGCCACCTGCTGGGCGGGGCTGGCTCCTGCAGGCAGGGTCTGCTCCCCAGGCATGATCTTTTGTTTTTGGTACTGGGGACTGAAGCCAGGAGCATTCTACCTCTGAGCCAGACCCCCAGAGAGAGTAGCTCTCAGTCCCTGAGGCTCTGCAGTGGCCTGTCGCCACCCCAGAACACGTGACTATGTCAGGTCACATAGTGACCCCCGGCAAAGGGGGTCAAGGTCAGGGATGGAATTAGGCTGCTCATGAGCTGACCTTGACATAGGGAGAGGTCACCACAAGGGTGTTCAGAAGCGGAAGAGGCGGGAGAGGAGGCAGAGGCTGCAGTGACCACAGAAACGTGGCCCAGCGGCGCAGCAGCCTGGCTTTGAATGAGGAGCAGGGGCCGTGAGCCCAGGAACATGGGAAGCATCCAGACGCTGGGGAATTCAGGGAGCTGGATTCTCCCCCAGGGCTCCGGAAGGGGCCAGCCCCACTGGCACCTTGATTCAGCTCACTGAGGCTGGTTCCGACCACCAGGACTGTAAGGAAATATATTGGTGTTATCTTTTTTAAATTATTGATTAATTGATGGATTGTACTGAGAATTGAACCCAGGGGTATTCTACCTCCAAGCTACACCCCAGCCTTTTTTATTTTTTTATTTGAAACAGGGTCTCACTAGGTTGCTGAGAGGCTCACGATGTTGCTGAGGCTGTCCTAGAACCTGCGATCCTCCTGTCTCAGCCTCCCAAGTACTAGAATTAAGCCACTGAGTTTATGGTGATTTGTTAGGGCAACAGTCAGAAACTGTTACCGCCTCTGTGTGCTCTTGGGAATGAGAGGAGGAAGAGGGAATAGTTGCAGAAGAAATGTCTCATGCAGGTGAGAGAGCTCGGGATCCAGGCCCCGAGTGTTAGCTGTTTAATAGTAACATCATCGTCCTTGTCGTTGTCATGAACATCACTGTTATCAGCATCATCACCACCAAGACTGTGTCCCGGGAAGGGCCCGGAGATGGGTCCCACCAGGGGCTCAGCTCAGCTCTCTCCCATGGCGTGAAGGACGGGACGGGGGATTCGGGGTTGGTAGGAGCCAAGTCCCCGGGGACGGGGCACCTCCACCTCCAGGGGAGGCAGAGCTTGTCCAGGCCGCCTGCATTTCTCTTGGGCTTTTCCTCCCACTCTGGGGGAGACCTGGCATCTCCCCACCTCTGCTAAGACTGCTGGCTGGTGACACAGGGCCACAGCCCTGGTGCCAACTGCATGGGTTCGAATCCTAGCTCTGGCACTCATCATTTGGGTAACCTCGGGCTGCTTCGCCTCTGTGCCCCAGCATGCCCACCTGCAAAAGGAGGGATACTGGAAGTGCCTCTAGCCATGATGGCGGCCGTGGCAGCGCTGGGCAGCGTCATCGCTCTCTGGCTCCCTGGCCTCGTGCAACTACTACCAGTGCTGGCTGGTTGAGGCCGGGGCCGGGGCTGGTAAAGGAGGCAGGTAACCAAGCAGGGATTGGAGGCAGTTTGGAGCTGGAGTTTGGAGACAGGGCTGCGTGACCCCAAACTCCTCCAGGGACTTGCTCTCCCAGACCCCAAGCCCAGCTCCAAAGTCCCCCACCCTGGGCAGGTAGAGAGAAGGCAGGGACAGAGATGGTGGCTGGCCATGCCCATGGTGGAGACAGCCCTGGAGCCTTACCTGGGCAGCAGTCATCCCAGGTCCAAGGGGAGAGGCTAGGCTTGGCCCAGCCGCTGACAGGACCTGGCGCTGGGTGTCAAGGGTGTCTTGGGAGGTGGCCGTCTTCCCAGCCTGCCCTGGGTGCAGGTAGGGCCATGAGAAATCAAGCATTTTCCCAACCTTTGTAGAAGCCCCCCACCAAGAAAACCCCTTTGTTAGAACTTGTGTTTATTTGAAAAGTAAACAAAAATAATTAAAATCAATGTATTATGGGAAATTTCAATGAATGGTGTGGTTTGGAGACAAAATGTCCCCAAGAAAAGCTCATGTGTTGTTGGTGCAGTAAGGTTTGGAGGAGGGGCGTGGCTGGAGGAGGTGAGCCACTGGGGGCGTGGTCTCGAGGACTCTATCTATCCCTGGCCACTCCCTGTCTCACGCTCTCTGCTTCTGGTTGCCTGAGCAGCTTTCCTCTACCACGTCCTGCCGCCATGATGTTTCTGCCTTGGAGCCAGCCAACCATGGACGATCCCCTGAAACTGTGAGCCAAATAAATCTTTCCTCCTCTGAGCTGTTCTTGTCAGGGATTTTGATCACAGTGATGAAAATGCTAAATAATACAAATAGAGTATTTGATAGACCCCCCCAAAAAAACCAGATATAGCAATGGGGATGCTCTGGCTGAAGTTGGGGTGTGCAGAGATGCTCCCTGCAGACACGGCCCTGCCCAGGGCTGGGCTCTTGGCTCTTCTCCTGGGCAGCCAGGTGACATTGCAAAGGTGGCATCTTGCCGAGCGTTGGTTTCCTCATCTGGAAAGACAGAGGGCACAAGGATGTGGCCACACGGCACTGCTCTGGGTGGGGAGGGAGGAAGGGAGCCATTGGAGTGGGGGAGTCTGTGGTCATTTGGAGACCAGAGCCTGGTGGGGAGGAGGTGTCTGGCCATGCTGAGCTGATGTCCCTACTGGTCTTGGCGAGTTTATTTCCCGTTGCTGTTGCTATCTGGAAACGGCGCATGCGTCTGTCCCCTGCGCGGAAGCTTCTCTGATGAGGGACACATGAGGGACACGTGTCCTTCTGCATGTGTTCCGCTGGGTCAGGACTGACCGCCTGGCAGTGGGGGGCTCCCAGGACCCGGCTGACTTCCTGGCTGGGCCCTTGACTCCTGGGCCTCTCAGACGCTCCTCAGAAGCATCGCAGGATGCTGCTGCTGGGCGGAACCTGCATCCAGCCCTCAGCTCACATTCTCCCTCAGCTTCCTGAGCCTCAGTCCTCGTGTCTGTGAGACGGGGCCATGAGGAGCACGCACGCTGTTGGCTGTTATAAAACGAGGCGACAGGATCTGCACAGTGGGGACCTGGTGGGCGGTCATTCCTCTGCAGAAGGGGCAGGTGGGGTGCTGGCAGTCAGGGGACAGCAGGAACGAGGCCAGGTGGAGGTGACCAGGGGACCTGGTTTGGAGGCTGGGGAGGCATTCAGAAGATCCAGGGTATGGGGTGAGTCAGAAGAGCCCGGCCTGATGTTGGGGACTTGGAAGGCCAGGCTAAGGAGCTGAGGCTTCACATTGTAGCAGGGAAAAGCTGTAGGCAGGGCAGAAGGAACTGGGGAACAGAGAGAGCAAGCAACTTAGCCAACGGCACACAGCACTTTAGAAAGAAACTGGGACGAGGAGGGGCATCCTATTTCCCAACCTCGCGCTGTCTACCTGGTACTAATGGGTCCTCCTGACAGCGTCCGATCCAGGAATGTGGCCTCAGAGGTACAAACCCAGGCTGAGAGTGAACCTTGGCCTTGAGTGGGGTGATGTTTCTGAGTCGTCCTCAATTTGCCTTGAAATGAGGCCCAAGTGCTTTGTAAAACAGGACGCCGTCTCTTTGGGGCTGACATGAAATAGTATTGATGTAACCTTGAATGAAAGAGTTAGACGGGTCTCAAAGAAGTGGCGTTTTGAAATAGCTGGCGGGGTCAGCCTGGCCAGCTCAGCCTTTGATAGCGCAGCTGATAACAGCCCCAGGCTATAAATACCCAGAATCCATCACAGGACGGGTGCTGATGGCCGCCCTGTTCCCGAATCACGGCAGATGGGAGGGGGCAGGGACAGTGATTTGTCTTGCCTCTCGGATGGATTTCCTGTTTTTTAGAGAGTGGGAAAAGTCCCATCTGGTAATCAGATCGCAGGCCGAGATAGCCGCCTCGGGGTCACGGGCCCCACTAGACGTGTCCCCTCAGCCACGTGGCCCCAGTGCCGCGGCAGCTCTGGCGGCCAGGCCTCGGCGAGTGGGAGCCACCGGGAGGCCGCCGCCTGGGGAAGCTTCCAGACGCGGTGGGGAGCGCCCGTCTTTCATCTCCCTCTCTGCTTCCTCTCTGGGCACCTGGTTTTGCTCAGAGGTACTTGGTTCTACTCCCTCTCTCTTCAAAGGCTCCTCCTGACTTGCACACGTACGTGCAAGTGTCCACAAACACGTGCACGTGTGTGCATACGCGGGCCCCCGGCCTCCTTCGCTGGCCCTCCTGGGTTCCCCTGCTTGCCCGCAGCTCAGGTGGAGGCCGGAGGGGTCAGTGCAGGCCCGCGGGGGGTTCGCTCTCCCAGGGCCAGACCCACCTTCCCCTCTCTGCCAGCAGAGTGCTCGGTCAGCTTGTCCATTTCCCCTGAGCCTCAGTTTCCCCATCTTAGAACACCTCATCTCTGAGTTATTGAAGAGGGCGTCGGAGCCCTGTAAAGGATTCGTGGACATCGTGCGCGTGGAGAGTTCTCGCGGTGGCTTGTGGTTTTGCATCATCCTGAGCGCCTCTGACGCGTAGCTCCAGTGCTGCCCAGGCCATCTGTGGCTCTAAGACACTCCTCAGAGATGGAGGGGCCACATCGTCCTCAGGCTTTGGTGGTCATCGCCCTTCCTGTCCCCTCTTGGCCCTCAACCCCCAGGTATTCACAGAGGGGGCTGGGCGCAGTGGCGCACGCCTGTGATCATGGCCAGCCTCAGCAACTGCGTGAGACCCTGTTCAGAATAAATAAAATACAATAAAATAGAATAAAATAAAATAGGACTGAGGGTGTAGCTTGGTGGTAGAATGCCCCTGAGTTCAATCCCCAGTACCAAAAACCCCAAAGACCAAAAAACCCTGGGAGGGGGGACATGTGGATCTTCCTCCCCCCACAGGGGTGCTTCTGTCCCATCGTGTCTCAGATGTGTCCCCTCCCTCAGCACACAGTCAAATTACATCCAGACAGTGGCGGTAGCCGCCCTCGCTCTTGCAGCTCGGGGCCCACCAGCCAGCCAAATGGAGCGTTTAATTGGAAGGAGACGCTGGCAGACTGCCCGGAGACCCTGCAGAGAGACACCCCGCTTAGCTTCACCACACACCTCCCCTGCCGACCGTTCCAAATACTGGAAGGGGTGCCTGGAGTCACCCGAGAATAAAAAGTGCCACCCAAAAGCCAGGCAATGACAGACCCCCCCAAGGCCCCGAGTGGCACTGGGTGATGGTGGAACCCATCACTTTGTATAGATGGGGAAACCGAGGCAGCTCAGAGGTGGAGGAGAAAAACTCAGTTCAATTCAGTTCGGGTCCCCAGATGCTCCCGAGGGTCCTCTCTGTGGAAGGCCACACTGCATACCGGGGTGACAGCCTCCCGCAGTTCTGAAGTTGCAGCCTCCCCGGGGACTTCAGCTGGGATCCCTGAGTCCACAGCGGAGGCGTGTCCTTCAGGGAGTGGTGGGACGACGGGTGGGTGAAAGGGTGGATGGTTGGTGGGGGCGACTCATCCCAGAGATCCCACACGCGTATCTCATTTTGGAGCTGAAATCGGGGTCCACCGGGACCGAGCTGGACCATGGAACACGGGGTCAGGGCCAAGTTTGCACTGCAGACTGAGGCTGTGAGAAGGCTGGGGGTGCAGAGGGGCAGGGGAGGCCCCTGTCAGCAGGCCCAAGTGGGCAGGTGCCTCTGTTCGCCACCGAGGTCCCGGCGGCTGGAACCTCGTCATGGGGTGGTGTGGCCGACGCAAGTCATGCAGCTCGGTGACCGTGGCAGGTGGCGGGACCTCCTCCAGCCCCAGTTTCTTCCTCTGTGTAGGCAATGGGCGCGGTTCCTCTGCCAGGTACCTCAGGATGAAATGACGCACCAGGGCAGAGGGCGGCCCCCGCCGCTCAGAGGCGGCTCTGTCGACTTGGACTGTTTCAGAAGCCGTATCTCAGCTCTGCTCTTCGGGAGCCCTGTGACTCTAGCCAGTTACTAAAGCCTGTGCCTCCATGTCCTCACTGTGAAAAGGGACAGTGGCACTTCCAATTATAGGCCTGGGGGATGCCAGGGGTTAAATCCATGGAAAAAGGCCTGTTTGGTACTAAATGTGGGTTAACTGTTACTGATAGTATCATAGTGATGATGGCGATGGTGATGATGGTGGTGATGATGGTGATGATGATGGTGATGGTGATAACAGTGGTAATGATAGTGATGATGGTGGTGGTGGTTGTGAAGATGGTGATGATATTGATGGTGATGATGGTAATGATGATGATGGTGGTGGTGGTGATGGTGGTGATGACGATGGTGTTGATGGTGATGGTGATGACGATGGTGTTGATGGTGATGGTGATGATGATGGTGATGATGGTGATGGTGATGGTGATGGTAATGGTGATGTGATGATGATGGTGGTGGTGATGGTTATGATGGTAATGATGGTGATGGTGATGATGGTGATGTTGGTGATGATGGTGATGGTGGTGATGATGATGGTGATTATGATAATGGTGGTGATGGTGGTGATGATGATGGTGGTGGTGGTGATGATGATGGTGATGATGATAATGGTGATGATGGTGGTGGTGATGATGGTGATGATGGCAATGATGATGATAGTGGTGGTAATAGTGATGATTATGGTGAATCATGGAGATGGTGATGACGATGGTGGTAATGGTGATGGTGGTGATGATGATGATGGTGTTGACGATGGTGATGATGGTGATGGTGAGGATGGTGATGATGATGATGATGATGGTGATGATGGTGATGGTGAGGATGGTGATGATGATGATGATGATGGTGATGATGATGATGGTGATGGTGATGATGGTGATGGTAATGTTGATGGTGATGATGATGATGGTGATGATGGTGATGGTGATGGTGATGGTGATGATGATGGTGGTGATGATGATGATGGTGATGATGGTGATGATGATGGTGGTGGTGATGGTTATGATAATGAGCATGGCAGAGATTATAATGATGAACTGCACTCTTGTTATATGCTACAAGATACCACAGTGAGCAAGACAAACGTCCCTGCCCACCCTGGGAATCAGCCCTAATGAGGACACTAGCCAGTGAATGGACAACCTGATTGATGTATAAAATAATGTTGCAGAGAAAGGCATTAAGGTCATGTAACGGTCAGGGCGCCTCGCAGGCCCCTTGGAGGAGGTGACATTTGGATCAGTGGGACGGATCCACCTTGTGAGGGGCAGTCCTTAAAATCAGCCCTCCTTCCCTCTGTCCCCCTACTGGCTACATTCTGACCCCCCCACGGGGACCCTGAATCGATGTCGCTTTTTATGGCTTGCTAGATTCACAATCTTGTCCCCTCTCTGGGACTTGATGGTCTCATCTGTAAAGTGTGCATGGGGAATGCAGCCAGACGCCCCGGTTCCTTCCCTCCCTGGGATCCAAGCATCTCTGGCCCTGAGCTCCCTCAGCCTTGATGGGCCACAGAGCCACTGAGAGTTAGTGGTAGACATGAGGGGCCTTTGTGGTCAGGGCCTGGGGGGGTGAACACTTCACAGAAGGTCTCTGTGGCTTACCTGGGACGGAGCTGGCTCCAGGAGCAATTTCCCCTGGATGAAACAATCTTTGGAATCCACCGTAGATCATTCGCCATGACGTCTTCTGTTTAAACAGCGGTCGCCAGCGGAGGGTGGGCGCTGAGGCTGCGTCTAGCAGGCGGGGGCTTGCACCCGGGCCCCCTGCCCCAGCCCCCACGGAGGCCCCGCTTGGGGGAGGGCAGGCATATGGAACTCATTTGGGACATTCTTTCTGCATCAACCACTTTTTCCAGGTAAGACACATGCCCGTATTGACTGTGAAAGATGAAATAGCTCGTGCACTTTGCCGGCTACGTTTTTATGGATCTTAATTAAACACAGGGCCTCCCTGGCTGGGAAATTGGACACTCTCTGAGCCCTTTCTCAAAGGTGCTGTCAGCCCAGGGGAGGCCAATTATACCCTGCCGTCCTCCCTGGACCTCACAGACCCTCCAAGTGTTTGCAAAATGTGTGCCCGACAGAGGGGCTTTGATTCTGCGCCTGGACAGCGTCAGGCCGGTTTCCAGGCCCGAGGCGAGCGGCGGTCAGGGTCCCAGGGGTGGTGGGAGGCCGCGGAGAGCTGGGTTTTCAAACTCCATTGAACATCAGAGCTACACTTTCATTGTTGATTACATGTGGACACACGATTGAAACCAGACGAGACTGCTTGGGCTGAAGCAGGAGGTGGGGCGGGAGACGCACACGGCCCCCCATCACCCCCAGACACAGCCCAGCGCTAGCTGCAGGGTAGGAGCGAGGCCAGCCGCCTGGACATTCAGTGAGTTTCTAACCTGCGCCTGGTTCCTTCTGTTCATTATTCCATTAATAGTCATAAAACCAAGTCTGCTAGGCGCCTCGGCCCCTGCCGTTTTATCCTTGAGAGAAACTAGCCCAGATAGCACAGTGATCTGCCCGGGGTGCCCAGCAAGGGTGGGAGGAGTGGCAGAATTTGAGATTTGGCCACCTGTCTGGACCTCCTGGTCAGGCAGCTGCTGCTGGGGCCTGGGTGTGGCCCCTGGTCCCTCCCTGTGTGACGGTCTTCATGGCATAGTCCCTTCCCTAATTCCAGCAGTGGCCTGAGCCCCTGGATGCCCTGGTTCGTGGACCCGGGGGTTCTCTCCCAATAGTTCTCTCTGTGACCAGCTTCCTGGTGGAGGATGCCAAGCTCTTGGTCAGCAGGGTGCCAGCATGCGCGTTCCTGGGACCCCAGGACTTCTCAGGGGACCTTGGGTTTGACCAAGGCAAAGAAAGCATCTTTGCTTTGGGCTTCTGCTGATATTTCTTTTTTTTTTTTCGGTACTGGGGATTGAACCCAGGGGCATTCTACCTCCAAGCTACACCCTCAGCCCTATATTTTATTCTTTATTTTGAAACAGGGTCTCTCTAAGTTGCGGAGGGCCTCACTAAGTAGCTGAGGCTGGCTGCGAACCTGGATCCTTTGGTCTCAGCCTCCCAAGTACTGGGATTACAAGCGTGTGCCACCATGCCTGGCTCTGATAATTCATTTTAAGGAAGAGATTCATCAGTCAGGGTTATTCCATGATGAGAGGTGGTCCTGCAGTGCCCAGGGCCAGCTGAGGGACACGCCACAGTGCCCCGCGGGCGGAGGTATCATTTGCATGCGGTGGCTTCTACTCTTCCTCGGTGTACAGTTAGATGGGTTTTGACAGATGTATGTAGCCACATAGCCATGATCATCCTCACGGTGTAGTATGTCCCCATCCTCCCCGGAGCCCCCTCCCACCTCTCCCCACAGTCGCAGGTGTGTTTTATGTCTCCATGACCCTGCCTTTTCCAGAATGTCATGTCACTGGAACCATCCGGTCAGGCAGCCTCTTGAACTTGCCTTCTTTTACTTTTGGTTATGCCCATCAGCTCCAGCCATATTGATGGGGACCTGGTTGGCACTTTGAAGGCCAGATGGCCCCAGGGAAGTCAGAGCTGGGCTGTCCCTGGGGACCCTGGAACAGCCGAGTTTGCTCCCAGAGAGAGCAAGGTCCTGTATCTTCTGCCTGCCTCCATTTCCTCCTTAACTTGGGGGTGACAATCAATTGTCTTTATGGGGTTGATGGGAGATCACGGTCATTTAGGGTACTTATGGCTACAGGTGACACGGACCTGAGTAGAGATGAACCAGCAAGCCTCTGGAGGAAGACGGCTCTGGGGCGGGTTGTCCAAGCCTCTGTGGCCTCGCAGATCTGGTTGGCTTCCCTGTTCAAGATGGTGGAAGCCGGGCGTGGTGGTGCACACTTGAATCCCAGTACTTGGGAGGCTGAGACCGGAGGATCCGGGTTCGCCACCAGCCTCAGCTACTTAGTGAGGCCCTCTGCAACTTAGTGAGACCCTGTCTCCAATTAAAGAATAAAAAATAGGGCTGGGGGTGTAGCCTGGAGGTAGAATGCCCCTGGGTTCAATCCCCAGTACCACACACAAAAAAAATGGTGGAAACCTCTTCTTGTGTCTCTCCCACAGGACAAGGTCTGGGAGGAGACGGGCACATCCCCGGGAAAACTTCTCCCAGGAGCAACCCCCAGCTCAGCAGTCCTCCCTGGGGATCCCTGGTCAGGGTAGTTCCCATGCCCGTGGCTAAACCAGTCTCTGACCAGCAGAAGGGAATGGCCGCCAGAGGATTAAGATGAATCAGCCACCACCCCGGGCTGGGGAAGGGCTCGTGAAGCACAGAGCAGGAGCGCCTGGCCAGGAATGGAGGCAGCACCACGGGGCTGGGAACCAGCAGCGTCCGTTGGATGACATGTGTGAGGCTGGTGGTGAAGGGTCTCGGTGCACAAATGACCCAGGGAAGGAGTCAGGGAACGGGTCGGCGCAGTGGTCAGCTGACTACGGCGGGCTCCTACAGCTGACGTTTATATCACAGGAGCCTCATCTCTGGATGCTCCTCAAAGAAGGGGTGCAAAGGAAAAGTGGGTGACCTTGTATGCTTGCAGTCCATCCTGCCATCCTTCGTTCCCTCCAGCCCTCCATTTCTCCATGCCTCCATCTCCCCATCCATCCATCCATCCATCCATCCATCCATCTCTTTATTTCTCTCTCCCTCATCCATCCTTTCATCCCATTATAGCTCCATCCTTCCATCTCTTAATTAATTAATCCATATATCCATCTCCCATCTCTCCACTCCTTCATCCACCCGTCATTCATCTATCCCCCATCCCTCCACCTCTCCATCCCTCCATTTCTCCATTTATCAATCTATCATCCATTCCTCCGTATCTCCACCCCTCCATCCCACCATCTCTCCATTCCTCCATTTATTCATCCATCATCCACCCATCCCTCCACCCCCCTCCCTCCATCCCTCCATCCCTCCATCTGTTTCTCCTCTCCCTCTATCCGTTCATCCCTCCACCCCACTATAGCTCCATCCTTCTATCTCTCCATCTACACATCATCCCTCCATCCATATCTCCATTCCCCACCTCTCCATTTCTCTATCCATCCGTCACTCCTCCATCCCTCTAACTCTCCATCCATCCATCCATCCATCCATCCATCCACCCACCATCCCTCCATCTCTCCATCCATCCCCCACCTCTCCATTCCTCCGTGTATCTATTCATCATTGCTCCATCTCTCTTTTCCTTCATCCCCCCATTCCTCCATCCCTCCATCCTCCCAGTTCTCCATCCTTTCTTCCATGTTACAGCTGAGCTCTGGCTCTGGGTGGCCCCGTGCTTGCTCCTGAGGAGGAGGGGAGGAAGCAGCCATGCGCTCGGGGACCTGGGCGGGGGCTGTGGAGGTCAGGGTGTGGAGGTGTGGCCTCCTCTAAGACTCTACCTGTAAGGAGCGTGCGGTGCCTGCAGGTCACCAGCTACCATGCAGTCCTTGTCTTAAGAGTCAAGCAGAACACATCCCTTGCCTTTAAAACCTCCCCACAAAATTCTGCATTCAATCAACTCATTTTTGTATTGTTCCTCGCTGTGCTTAATTAACATTCATAGCAGCAAGATTTGCGGCAACATAAACATCTAGGTACAGCTGGCCTTTTGTCTCGGGGCTCTGTTCCTCCGGCCACCGGGGACCACCGGGGAGGTGGGGGTGGAGTGAACTCACCCTGCTTTTTTCTTGCTGTCGGACTTTTTGGACGGCTGTGAAACATCAGACTAGGTCTGTGTCCAAAAGCCTCAAACCTTGGCCGGGGATCGTCTGGGCTGATATCATTTGAGGATTATCAGGGCTAAATTACATGCTCGATTGGCTAATCTCCTTGTTAGCAACATTTGTAAAAAAAAAAAAAAGGGATTTTGTTTTTGGCTGCGGTGGAATTTTCGAGACTTAGAAGGAAGGCATTTGCTGTTCCCATTGTGGGCCCTTCGACCTGGCAGGAGATCCCCCGGGGCAGCTGGGAGAGGCTGAGCTAGGATTGTCGCATTACATCATGTGGGAGCAAGTAGGTGCATCTTCCGGGCGTCCCTGTTCCAACAGACTTAGGTTATTAGATGCCTACTCGAATCGGGACTCCATTGGCATCCGGACAGGTGCCGTGAAGGGCCCGGAAGACCTGCATTTTGGTTTTTAAAATTTAAGAACAAACGCCCAAGCCAGGGATGGACAGCCAGCCGTCAGCTGGGGCGGGTGCTGGTGGTTAAGTCTGACCCAGGTCTCCTGACAGCGTGCGGTACTTCCTCCCCTCTTTCTTGAGCAGTATGGGGGAGGCAGGAGTGTGGCAGATTGCCGGGGGACAATGGCCCCTCTCCTGTTGGGTGGGGCGGCTCCAGGCCCAAACAATAGGCCTGGCCAGCCCCTCTCCTGCTGCCCACCGCCTGAGACAGATGCCCAGGAGTCCCCGTGAGCGCCCCGGAGGTGACCTTCGGGGAGGCCCTGTCCCTTTGCAGAGCGGGGGGGGGACAATGGGGCCTCGTGCCAGGCGCCCGGCCTCTGCACGGGCTGAGGCTCCTGGGGAGAGCATGGCCCGGCAGGTGCTGCTATTGTCTCCGGGCATGGGGGCCATCCCTGGGGGTCTCCAGGCTCGGCGGCAGGGCACCGGTCAGCACGCGTCAGGAGAGGCTTGGGGCTGGGGGCCTCTTGTTCTTCAGGGAGGACTCAAGGAGTTGATTTTGCCGGCTCCCTTCAGTCCTCCCAGCCCCAGCCCAGCCCCTAAAAGTGTCACTCAGAAAAAGCAATCGTGATCCACTGGCCCCAACAACAGCACGGGGGTCCTCAGTGTCAGATTTTATAGGCAGATCTGCCCTCAAAAAGGCTGGGTTCCAAGTGGACAGTCCTCCTTGAGCTGGGGACACGGGCAGAGATCTGCAGGAATGTCAGCTAGGAGGACCAGGGTGGGCCTAGAGGCTGAGATAGGTTCAAGGTCAGCCTTGGCAACTTAGCAAGACCCTCAGCAACTTAGCAAGATCCTGTTTCAAAATAAAAAATAAAATAGGGCTGGGGGTGTAGCGCAGAGGTAGAATGCCCCTCTGTTCAACTCCAGTACCAGAAGAAGAGAAGAAGGAGGAGGAGGAAGAGGAGGAGGAGGAGGAGGAGGAGGAAGAGGAGGAGGAGGAAGAGGAGGAGGAGGAGGAGGAAGAGGAGGAGGAGGAGGAGGAAGAAGAGGAGGAGGAGGAAGAAGAGGAGGAGGAGGAGGAGTTGGAGGAGGAGGAGGAGTTGGAGGAGGAGGAGGATTAGGGGAAGAAGTTGTTGCTCTGGGAGAGAAACCACACGGTGGCTAGAAGCAGTGACCAGTGTGTGGATAGGGCCCCATCCTGGGAGCGGCAGTAACTAGTGTGTGTGTGTATGTGTGTGTGTGTGTGTGTGTGCACATGACGTTTCCCATGTGTGTATACCATGTGCATGCCTGCATGTGTGCAAGCACTCATGTGGATTGTATGTGTGCACACACGCACGCCTGTGTACACGTGTTTGTGCATGTGTGTGCATGTGCGTGTGTGTGGGTACCTGTGTGTGCGTGTGTGAGCACCCATCCATGGGGATTTTTACAAACGTTTGTGATCTGCGGGGACGAGGCACCACTACCTTGACTTCAGATGAGGAAACAGAGCCCCTGCCAGGCACGTGGCTTGCCCCAACTCCTCCAGCTCCTGCACCCCGAGTCGGACCTGCCAGACTCCACAGCCAGCCTTGTCCACATCCTCTAACCTGAAGGCCCAGCCTCCCTCAGCGCGGCTGGCTGCCTCCGTGGTCTGGGGACAGGACTCAGCCGCACAATCTGCCGGGTTGCCTGGTGCTGGGGTGGGGGTTTCTATGGACACGACCACAGTTCCTGCCGTTTCAGTGTGACTCGTTTTTTAAGATCACGGGCTGATGGACAGGATGCCCACACTGGACGCCTGGCCTGGCTCCTGGCACGCCACGCCTCTCTCCGGGCCACAATTTGTAGGGTTGGGTGTGCGCTAGGGCGCCTTCCCGTCGTCCGCCAGTCTTGGTTGTTCTCAAACATACGCAACAGTATTGATTAGCATTTGCTATGCGCCGGGGCCTGCACCTGCGGGAGAGATGTGGTGGCGGCGGTCCTGATGTGTGTGCTCGACCCTCCCGTGCCACGGTTCCCTGGTCTGTAAAGTGGGTGGGATTAGGGGAAAGCGTCAGACAGAGCCTTGCATGTGAAGGCACCCAGGAATTTTCACATTAGGACACATGACAGTGGCTTGCTAATATTGAACGTGTGGCCGGCTCCTGCCCAGGCAAGACTGACCTCCCAGGAGGGACGCTGGGGGTCCTCTGTGGGAGGGTTTCAGCCCAGCCTGTGGGTGCCCGGGTCCCTGGCCCTCCCACACAGCCCCCAGCCCGTGTGCGAGGCCCAGGGCCAGCCTGTGGCCAGGAACTGTGGGCATGGTCCTGTTCCCGAGGCCGCCCCTGGCAGGGCCCTGAGCATGGCAAACCCATACGCACCGCGGACCTTTTTCTTCTGGTGCTGTGTGCGCATTGCTGCCCAAGCTCTTCGCGAGACCACCTGGCTTTTTTTTTTTTTTTATTGCGGTACTGGGGATTGAACCCAGGGGCATTCTACCTCCGGGCTACACCCACGGCCCTATTTTTTATCCTTTATTTTGAAACAGGGTGTCACTAAGTTGTGGAGGGCCTCACTAAGTAGCTGAGGCTGGCGGCGAACCCGGATCCTCCGGTCTCAGTCTCCCAAGTACTGGGATTACAAGCGTGCGCCCGGCTCCCCCTGGCATTTTGAGGATGACCACAAGGGCGTGAGCCACATGGGGCTGATGTGTGTGTGAAACAGTTGAGGTGAAACTAGCCACGACCCTGGTCCAAGCTAGTGGCCACTTTGGGTCCTGTGTGGGTTTGGAATCACAGTAAAGTCGAGTTTTAAAGATGCAAGTTGTGTTAGAAACACCCCTCACCTCGCAGATGCCAGCGTGGAGTCCCGGGGACACGGGGCGTGTCGGGGTGGCCCGCAGCTGGGGCAGAGCTGGGCCTGGGATGTGGAGCATGGACGCCCAGCCCAGTGACACTCTGGCCCTTGCTCTCTGGGTTCTGGGGTCGGTGCGCTGACAGCTCCGCTTCACACCTGGGTGACACCTGCGATGTTCTAGACACCTCCTCCTGCTCCATGGACGGCGTTTGGCCCATTGCACAGATGGCGAAGCTGAGGCCAGACGCAGCAGGACGCGTTCAGGGTTGCAGGCTCGTCCCAGGCAGCGCGGGCTCTTTTAGAACCATTGGCCCCAGGCTGAGTCCTCAGTGTCTGGGCCCACGAGGTCTCAGGTGGGGAAACGAAGCAGGGAGGGGCCGCCCAGGGAGGCAGGGAGGTTGGATTTGAGGCCACCCTGGGCTGCACAGGGGAGCTCTGTCCTGCTAGGGCCTGAGGCCTGTAGACTTGAGGGAGGAAGGAAAGGTGGTCTCCTCGTCTGGTGGCCGGGCCGGGCCGCTGTGTCGTGGACATTGCTGGGGATATTGTTGAATCTGACTATCATGGAGAGATGGCCTGACTGTGGTGGGTATCGGGGAACAGGAGTGGCTTGCTTGGCCCGGTCCCCACGGGGGCTGCTGACATGGGGCCTTGGGGGTGCTGGGACCCCCTCTGCTCCTGGAGGTGGTGGCGACGGCTGCTGGAGGGTCGGTGGGACCCGGGGGCCTCGCTGGGTGACCAGCAGAGCTGACCTCAATGGTAAACTGCTGCCTCTAACTCCCACGAGACCTGCAGAGGACACGGCTGGGTCTCAGGGCCAGACTCCGGCTGGTGTGACAGGCCGGCCGATGGCTTCCCCAAGCCTGGCTCACAGCGCCCTGCCCGAGGGGGCATACTGGGACGCCTCCACACCCTGCTTGGCCCCACCATGTGTCCGCTGTCCTCAGCAGCACGATTTGACGGTGTCACTGGGACCGCTGGGCCAGTCCGTGTTGGGAAGATGGCTCTGAACTTGGTGGGGAGAGCCCCCCTTCGGGCCGGGGTGGGTGTCGAATCTGGTGCAGAGAAGGGACACGAGCACACATTACTGAAGGCTTCTGGCTCTTTCCGTGGCTTCCCCTCTGACCCAGGAAATGGCTGAACTTGGAGGCCGGTGGACTATGGGCTTGGTGAGGACCGGCAGGTGGGGGCGTCCCCGCCCCCGAGGAATGAGGACTCCCTGCCTGCTCCGGTGTCATCCTCAAAGCCCAGCGTCTCATGGCCAAATCACAGCCACAGTCGTGGCTGGCAGTGTCCCCTGCACTTCCAGATGGACTGGAGGCACAGAGACGCTTAGCAGCTTGCTCAGGGACACACAGCTTCTCGGCTGGGGCCGGAGCTCCAAGTTGCCCATGTGGTCTTGCCTCTTCCCGCCTGCTGTACAGGGAGGCCTCCTGGGTACAGTTAACTCCTCCAGCTTCCCCAGGGGCGGGGGAGGACCTGGAAAGGGTGACCAGACCAACGCGGGGCTGGAGGAGCGGGCCTACGTGGTGGCTCCGCGCGATGGTTGTCCCCCTCCCACCCTGTCCGGCTATGACAAGTGGGCTTTCAGTAGATATGACAGCCGCCGGCGGGGGTCCCTGGCCCCTGTCCACGTCTCCACACTTGACTTGCTCAGAGTTCACTGGCCCGAAATAATGTCCCCAATGCAAGACGGCGGACGGGACATTCGGAGTGGCCGGTTTGCTTTTCTTCTCTGCCTTTTTAATACATTAAACATGCATTACTGGATTTCTACCCAGTCCCTCTGACAGCTGTGGAAAAAATAAAGAAAATTCGGTTTGAACTTAAAAAGCCGGGGCTTAATTTATGTCCCGCACCTTTGTGTGCCAGGCCCTTTTTCCTCTTCCGATGGAAGGCCCCAGGGAGCGGGAGACAGAGGCTGGGCCACCCCACGTGGCCCTGCAGTGCCCGGGCCTTAATAGGGGCGCCCAGTGGCCAACACGGGGGGCAGTTTTCAGATGGAAATGGGGCCAAACAATGTGATCATCTGTCCCACAATCTGTTTTGAGGGGAAAGAAAGAGGGGTGAGGAGGGCGGCTTTCTCCGGGGGGAGGTCTCGCTCTGGAGTTTTATAGGGAGAGACAGATGTCATGAATACTGATGCGGACGCCTGCGTCTGGTGGGGTCTCTTTAATTTTCCGAGTTGTAACGACAAAGTGTTTTAATAACGCGGGGAAACACATGTTGGAGGGTGGGTCTGGAGGCTCCGCCTGGTTTCTCTGACTCTCTCTCTCTCTCTCTCTCTCTCTCTCTCTCTCTCGCCTCTTTTTTTCGGTCACTGTCTTTGGGAGGCAACTTCCTCTTCTGAGAGGGAGATGGGGATGGGGATGCTGAACGCTTTAGCACCGAGAAATGCCGGAGAAAGAGAGAGCCGGTTTCTTGTGGCTTCTGCGGGGCAGGGGGGCTGCATGTGACCTGCCCTCTCTGCCTGCCTTCCAGCTTCAGAGAAGGGGCCTCCTTTTCTGGAATACTAGGCTTCCACTGGAACCTCAAGGGGTTTCTGAGTCTGAGGTCAGACATGTTGCAAAAAGACACACTGGGTCATGTAACAAGCACGCATTAAGCACCGACTGTATGCCAGAGGTTGGGAAAACAGATGGATCAGGTGTGCTCCCTGTCCCCCAGAAGCCGCTGGTCTGAGGGAGGGTCGCTGCCTGTGGGGAGGGGTCCTGGCCTTGGGCTCTCTGGGAAGTGGGGGTGGGAGCCCACGAGGGAGGCACAGGCCCAGCCTGGAGGTTTTTCTCACATCCAGTACCTCCTGCCGTCCCCGGGAGGTTGGTGGGACAGGTGCTAAGCCATCCATTTGACAGATAAAGAGACTGAAGCCAGGCGTAATGGTGCCCACCTGTCATCCCAGTACTTGGGAGGCTGAGACAGGAGATTGCAGGTTCGAGGCCAGCTGCAGCAACTTAGCAAGGCCCTCAGTAACTCAGTGAGACCCTGTTTCAAAATAAAAAATAAGAAGGAGCTGGGTGTGGTAGCACATGCCTGAAATTCCAGTACTGGGGAGGCTGAGACAGGAGGATAGCAGGTTCGGGGCCAGGCTCAGCTACTTAGTGAGGCCCTCAGTGACTTAGCCAGGGCCCGTTTCAAAATAAAGAATAAAAAATAGAGCTGGGGTGTAGTTCAGAGGTAGAAAGCCCCTGGGTTCAATCCCCAGTACAAATAAAATAAAATAGCTGGGCATAGTGGTGCATGCTTGTAATCCCAGTACTTGGGAGGCTGAGACAAGGGGACCACAGGTTCGAGGCCAGCCTCAGCAAGTAGTGAGACACTCATAAACCTAGCAAGACACTGTTTCAAAATAAAAATAAAGCCGGGAGTGGTGGCTCATGCTTGTAATACCAGTACTTGGGAGGCTGAGACAGGAGGATTGCAAGTTCGAGGACAGCCGCAGCAAGTAGTAAGACTTTCATCAACCTAGTGATACCCTGTTTCAAAACAAAAATAAAGTAGGGCTGGGGGTGTAGCTCAGAGGTAGAATGCCCTTGGGCTCAATCCTCAGTACCACAAAAAAGCAAATTAAGAAATAAAAATAAAAATAAAAAATAGATCTAGGGGTGTATCTTGGAGGTAGAATGCTTCTGACAATCCCCAGTACCAAAATAAATAAATAAATAAAATAAAAAAGGTATTTCACATGTTAGCCATTTGTAAGTGTGTAACTTAGCGACATTGAACATATCCAGGGTTGTATAACTCAGTCGCCATCAAGACTTTATTTATTTATTTATTTATTTATTTTTGCAGTACCGGGGATTAAACCCAGGGGCATTCTACCTCTGGGCTACACCCCCAGTCCTATTTTTTTATTTGGAAACAGGGTCTCACTAAGTTGTGGAGGGCCTCACTAAGTAGCTGAGGCTGGCCGCGAACCCGGATCCTCCGGTCTCAGCCTCCCAGGTACTGGGATGACAAGCGTGCGCCACCATGCTGGGCATCATCAAAACTAAACTTCCATCACTGCTAACACAGATGCACCCATGAGGCCACGGTGGCCTCGGATCTCTTCTGCCGCCGCCTGTGGGGCTCACGTGAGCGTGTCCTGCAGGGTTTGACGTTCAGAGACAGGCTCAGTTCACTTAGCCTGACTGCTCAAGGCTCTGGCACGTGGCAGCAGGTGCCACCAGGAGCTGCCGAGGGCTGAGCTGCACCCCACACGCCCCTGGGACGCTGCAGAAGCCCCGGCCTGTCAGAGATGCGGCCGGATGCCGCCCCCTCTACTGAGGGTAGTTGGGATGCTTGGCACCTCCTGTATGCAGGCCCTGTGCTGGGCACCCGGCCGTCTGACCCAGGGATAAATCATCCACCATCTCCCGGTGAGCGAGAAGGGCGGGCACGCTCAGCGCACAAGATTCAACAAGCAAGTACTGAGTGCCTTCTGCATACAGGCCAGTGGCCCCGCTTCTGAGCTGACTCCAGTGACCGGGGCCCAGACCCCCTCCCCCTCTGCCGTGGGAGGGGTCAGAGGTGAACACCTTCTGCAGTCACCTGCTGGGGACACCTGCGTTCACGCAGACCTGAACAAGCCTCTTTCCCACAGGCTCGAGTTATCTTCTATCAGTCACCAAACAAAATTAGACACCTATGGTGTTCCCAGGCTTGGCACGGGCACAGGGCGGCTGCTTCCGCTCTGCACCCACCAACCCCGCACCCCACACCCCTCCTCTACCCCACTCCGGAGGGTGTGCTGTGCGGGATCCACCGTGTGGACTTCCTGAGCGTAAAGGAGAGGGGTTATTCACATCAATGGGAAGGGCCACACTGGGGAAGGAGCAGCTGCCTGAAACCCTCCTAACAGCTGGGTAACATGGCCTCAGTTTCCCCAACCATCAGCCAGAGTCTTGGCTGGGCACTCCTCATGGGCCTTTCTAGTACTGACGTGCTGACATCTTGGCTGGGCGCTCCTCATGGGCCTTTCTAGTACCGACGTGCTGACATCCTTGTCCCAGGGTGGGGTGGCCTTGGGTGTAACTAGGTAGAGATGCTGCAGTCTCTGGGAAAGAGAGGAGAGGGCTGCATGGAAGAGGAGTCTTGGGGTTTTTAGGAGACGTGGCCCCGTCTGCCCCAGTGCCCCCTGTGTGCGGGGCTCCCTGCTTCCTCAGGCGGGCCAGCAACCCGGTGCCCCGACTCTCCTCCAAACCCCAGGCTCCAGCCTGCTCCCTCGGGCTCCTGCACACTCTTCCTGAATTCCTGGCTCCAGGAGAGGCACACAGCACAGCGTCCCAGGACACGAGGATGCGAGAGGCCAGCGCTGCCGCCGCGGGGCAAGCGCACGTCTAAAGCGGTCCTTGGCTCGCTGGGAGGGGGTCCCCAGGGACAAACCTCTGTGTGCCTCTTTAATTCCTAAAAGCAAAGTTGCTGAGCCAAAAGAATGCCAGGTCTGGGCTTGGGGATTCATGCTGCCAAAGCACTCTGACAGGGGGTACCACGGCAGGCCCCACCGCCTGTGCGTCTTTGTCAATCTGGTAAGTGCAAGGCAGATACGTCAGGTGTGTATTACATTGTATTTCTTTCTTTTTTGTGTGTGGTACTGGGGATTGAACCCAGGGACATTCTACCTCCGAGCTCCACCCCCAGCCCTAGTTTTTATTCTTTATTTTGAAACAGGGTCTCACTAAGTTGCGGAGGGCCTCACTAAGTAGTTGAGGCTGGCCTTGAACCCGGATCCTCCGGTCTCAGCCTCCCAAGTACTGGGATTACAAGCGTGTGCCACCTCGCCTGGCCTTTACATTGTACTTCTTTGATGACTGGTAAAATTAAACATTTTGTTACCTGTATCTACTGACTTGACTTTCCTTTTTTGAATTCCCAATTGTATCTCTTGTTCAGTTTTCTTTTCTTTTCCCTCCCTTCCTTCCTTCCTTCCTTCCTTCCTTCCTTCCTTCCTTCCTTCCTTTCGTGGTCCCGGGGATGGAGCCCAGGGGACTTCTTCCTTCGGGTTACGCCCCCAGCCCTATTTTATTTGGAAACAGGGTCTTGATAAGTGGCTGAGAGCCTCACTAAGTTGCTGAGGCTGGCTTGGAACCTATGATCCTCCTGTCTCAGCCTCCCAAGTACTAGGATGACAGGTGTGCGCCACCGTGCCCGGCTTCTCGCTCAGTTTTCTATGGTCAGTTTTTCTTATTGATTCATAAGAGCTCTTTGTATATTAAAGCTATGAAGAAGAGACAGAGTTTATTTGTGGAAGATGTTTCTCTTTTCCGGAGGGGGCAAATAGAACTCTTACCGCTTTTTCAAAATTAGCTGATGTTTGAAATTCTTGTTGACTCTTTTTCTTCACCAGTTTTCACATTTTTCTTTGTATTTTGTGGCTGTCTGGGCATAGACATCCCTGGAGCCAAGGGCCCAAGTGTAACAGTCTTTGTGGCTCCTGATGTGCAAGCAAGGCTGTCTGAGTTCTCATCCTCTGGCCAGCAGACGATAGGGAAGGACCGGACCGCCACCCCCAACGCGCACAGCCCCTGCTCCTCACCAAACACACAGCCACCTCTTTGGGGGACAAGCAGATTTTTCAAGTAAAGTTTGCCAAATATGCACATTTTTTCCCCTCTAGGGCAGATGCAAACGGTCTTTTCAAATCGGTTTGGAGGGAAATAAATGAGCCCACGCTGGGGCTTCAATAAATCTTTGCGTAGCCACAGGGGCGCGTTTTGGGCCCAATGAAGGGCCCAGTGTGTGGCTTATGAATGGCGCCCAGTGACGGCCCTCCCGCCCGGCCTTCCTCTTCCCCTCGTCTGCCCCCACCCCAATTTAAAATTGGACATTAAGGTTTGAAGACAAAGGGACCTTTGGACACATCTCTCCTCCTGGAGGAAGTCTCCGGGTGAAATATTTGCTGTGGCTGTGCTCTTCGTGTGACTGGGACCTGTGTCTCCCTGCCCGGTCTGTCTGCAGGAGAGGACCCACGTGCCCACCTTCTGCACAGGGGCTCGGGAGCCCTGTCTCTGGTCCCCTGAGGGCACTCCCCCTCCTCGCCCGTCACCGGCCCCACTGGATGCCACGCAGCGCCGTTCATCTCGGCTCACCGCCGGCGGTGCCTCCTGCCCAGTCTTCTTGCCTCTGTTCCAACCACCATCCCAAACGCCACCCGAGAGGTGTGGAGGCCGGAGCCTGTCTTTCCTGTCACCAGAACCCCGACTCCCAGGATCAAGGCAACATCTTTGTGCAGCAGCCCGGGTCCCCCCACTCTCCTGTCCTCCTGTCTCCTGGGCTATGTGTCTATGAAGGAGAATCGATGACTCTGGGGACAGCGATCGCCCCTGACTTTTGCCCGTCTCTGCTCGCAGGGTTGTACACGCGGACACGCTGCAAACAAAGTGAGACCAAACTGTGTGTGGCATAATGTGCTCACTTATTTTCTGTGAAAATGACATGATTACCATGTCCCACTTAGCCTGATGGACTCCGTGCAAGCAGGATTATTTTTTTGTTGTTTGTTTTTATACTGGGGATTGAATCAAGGGGCGTTCTACCTCTGAGCTACAACCCCAGCCCTATTTTATTTTTATTTTGAAACAGGATCTCTCTAAGTTGATGAGAGTCTCACTACTTGCTGAGGCTGTCCTCGAACCTGCAATCCTCCTGTCTCAGCCTTCCCAAGTACTGGGATCACAGATGTGCACCACCACACCTGGCCTGCAAACATGACTTTTTTTTTTTTTTGCGGTACCGGGGATTGAACCCAGGGGCGTTC
>PVJS01014642.1:0-40077 GCA_004027185.1 Glis glis | reverse complement strand
CAATCTTTAGATTCAAATGTAATATTTGGGTTCTCTTACTATGTTGAGTGCTGGCACAAATGTGGCACCTCACTTAATCCTGGGAAACAGCCCAGGGTAGGTATTATTAATCACTTTTTATGCATCAGGAAGCAGACGCTCGGCAGGACCAAATAAGCTGACACTCAAGCAGCAAGTAACTGTGCTAGGAATGAGCTTAGATCATCTTGTTCTGATTCTAGCACTCCCCCCACTAGACTGCAGGCAGCTTTGCAAAGACTAGTTATTTCTTCTGAAATCTGTCCAGGCATTTCAGAGGCCTTCTTCAATTTTAAACTCTTAGAGACCACGAATGCCCAGTAATCACTAATAAAAGCTGAGGGAATGACATTCTAATGTTTCCAGTCTAAAAACATTATGCATATAGATGAGGATAATTTAAGTATTTTCTACTGAAATAAAGGTTTCCTATGTTCCAATGTAGAAACCCAAATCATTTATGGAAAACACGAATTGAGGCGACTTGTACAATAAGCTATTTATGAAGTCTCAAATGTACATAATAACTCATAGGAACAATATCATATATATGTGTACATGTTTATGTATTCACGGGAATATGCTGAGACCGTAACATCTGAACCTTCTGACCTCAAGGGCTGGCCCTGAGCAATTATTAACATGAATCAGTAGATGTTGACTAACCCCCCTCAAATAAAGACGTGCTAACTATTAGTTATAATTATTCTTTAAATAATGGACCAAAGTCCTGTCCTCAGAAAGACTCTGTGCTTCTGGGTCAGCTTAACAACTACAACTCCTTAAAGTTCAATATAAAGACTATGTACTTCACTAATACAGGGACCAAGACATAGCAAGACCTTAATAATTACTTTAAAATTAAATTTCTCAAAAAATGAACTAACAGGAGTTTGCATTGACATAATTTTACAAAAATGATTCTCAACAATGCAAATAAAAATTTGATGAGATAATGTCCACAAAAAATTTATTTACAAATAAAGTTAAATATTTAAAGATATACCAGTAAAACATCAGGACTTACTTCGAAATATGCCTGTAATTTCTGAATAAAGATATTAAAAATATTCAGTAGATATGAACAATCACTAAATTATTAGTTTTCTCCCCTGGAAATGGTAAGATATTTTAGTTATACAATTATAAGTATGGCTGTGTAAATAGGATTTAAACTCAGTGAATGCCAAAGTTTTTCCCAAGAAAATAAACCAAAAAAGGGGAAAAAATGTATTTACTGCATACAATTTAAATTATTTTAAACAATCAAATCTTAGATAAAACTCCAGTGCTCAAATACAAAATACTGTTTAAATAAATCATGACATATTCATGTAATATGACACTTTGCAAACATTAAATTAGGAAGTTTACAAGTTTAACACAAAATGAGTAAAATGTGAAAAACATTTTACCAGATTACTTCCACTCTAAAAAATTATGCATGTATGGACAAAAATGAAACAGACTAAAACAGATGAATTATTATGGTGTAGGGATTTTAGTTTTATTCCCTCTTCCTTCTTTCTCATAATTATTGCTGGCAATTTTGTTATTGCTAATATAAGAAAGACAGTGATGGGGAAGGAAGAGAAGAAAAGAAACTACTACCTAGATAAAAGACCATCTAAATCAACTCGTCAAAATGAGGAATTCAGGCCACAATGGAGTGGAATGCAAGAATACTGAATGTGAGGGATTTCTTATTTAACATGGAAAAGATCAAATTACACTCCAAGTTTTACTACAAAGCAATAAATTATCTACATCTAACAAAAGAACATCTGAATTGGGGTTTTTTAAGACACACCTCACTTGTTTTGAGGGTTTCTTTGGAATCTTCTTCAGCCTGCTGTTTCTTCTTGGAATTCTCTTCAACATTCCTAAGGGGAGAAAAGCCAAATATGAACTTCGAATCTAAGGTAAGAATTTCTCAGCAGAGTAGGAAAAAAGTTTTCCTTTACTATAAACACATGATCTAGAAATGGAGATTTGTTACACTTTCTGTCCTATACTTAGGCAACACAGGAAAACACAGCCCCAAATGTATCATGAACTGCTCTGGGTACTAAACGAAAGTATAGCTGAAACAAAAACTACTGACTCATTGCATGAAGATGAATATTGTATGGGCTAGACTTGCATTTGGAGTCTTAGCATCTTTTGAGTAAACAAGGCAGCCTTTTTTATTCAGAGCAATAGAAATGAGGTACAATAATAAACTTGACAACTGCGTTCTGCAAATTATTGATTCAGTTATCTTAAAGCTTATGATTAATTTATACAATTGTGACTTGATGGAACAGCAAAATTGTAGCCACAGCTCACATGACCGCATAGCTACTCTCAAGAGTCTCTGGCTAGCTAATTCTTTTTTTTTTTTTTTTTGTGGTACTGGGGATTGAACCTGGGGGCATTCTACTTCTGAGCTACACCCCCAGCCCTATTTTTTATTCTTTATTTTGAAACAGGGTCTCGCTAAGTCGCAGAGGGCCTCACTAAGTAGCTGAGGCTGGCCACGAACCCGGAACCTCGGGTCTCAGCCTCCCAAGTACTGGGATTCCAAGCGTGCGCCGCCATGCTTGGCTCTGGCTATCTAATTCTTATAGAATTAACAGTGATAATGCAGTGTTAAAAAAGCAGCAGCCAGGTGCAATGGTACATGCCTGTAATCCCAGCTACTCAGGTAAAGCAGAGGATTGACAGTTTAAGGCCAGCCTGGGCAACTTATTAAGACCCTGTTTTGAAACAAATAATAAATAAAAAGGGCTGGGGGTCTAGTCAGAGGTAGAACACCTCTGGGTTCAATCCCAGGACCACAACAAGCAAGCAAGCAAGCAAACAAGCAAACAGGGCTGGGAATGAAGCTCAGTAGCGGAGCTCTTGCCTAGCACATGCAATACCCTGCGCCCAAGGTCTCACACAAGCTAGGCATGAGCGCTACTCTTTTTTGTTTTTATTTATTTATTTTTTGGTACTGGGAATTGAACCGAGGGGCATTCTATCGCAGAGCTGCACCCCAATCCTTTTTTATTTTGAAACAGGGCCTCGCTAAGTAGCTGAGGATCTCACTAAGTTGCTGAGGCTGTCCTTGAATCTGTGATCCTCCTGTTTCATCCTCCCAAGTCATGGGATTACAGGTGTGTGCCACCACAGCTGCTCTGAGCTCTATTCTTGAGCTAATCACTCAAGCCCCCTTACTGCATTTTCAATGCCTCTCTTCTGAAAGCATGTCAAGCAGCAAGAGTAACAGTCGGAATGTGTCCAGAGAAAATATGTACCTTGAATCTTTTCTTCTTTTTTTGCTTAAGGCTACTTTTTTCTCTAAAACTTTCCGTTCTTTAAGGACTTCTTTAATTCTAGGGGCTTTTGGCTCTGAACTCTTTGTTGATGATTCTTCTAAGTCCACACTACTTTTGCCTAGGAAAGAAACAATAAATAAACTGTATTTCAGAAGACAATTTTACAAACAGTGTTGTATTTTTTTTATAAAGGTTTTATAATTATTCTAAAAATGTAAAATGGCTTTAATCTCCTTAAGTTGTGCTGGAATAAACATAACAGAATTCAATTTTGTCTTATACAATAGTCCACATAAATGTTCACTTAAGGGATTGGGTGGGCGTGCAGCTCAATTGTAGAACATGTGCTCAGCATGTGTGAGGTCCTGGGTTCAATCCCAGCACCCAAAAAAAGTTAACATAGAGCGTAAGCTAATTCCATTAATATCAGCAGCAAGGGTTGATTACTTGTGTGTTTATAATTCATTTTCTGGTGATAATTCATTCTACCATTACTGGAAAATAAATTGCTAATACACGAGGGGCATAAGCTGGCACCAAATAGAATGTTTCATTTACACACAGAAATATAATAAAAATAAAAATAATTAAAAGTATCAGATTAAAAACTAAGGCAATCTTTCATACTTGAGAATAGATCATTTTATTTTATATTCTTATGTCATAAGTAATGTAAGAGTAACTAGAAAATAATGGAGTATTACCGGAGTGGTGGCACAAGCCTGTAATCCCAGTACTTGGGAGGCTGAGACAGGAGAATCCCGGGTTTGAAGCCAGCCTCAGCAATTTAGCGAGGTCTTCAGCAATCTACTGAGACCGTGTTTCAACCTAAAAAATAAAATACGGCTGGGGTGGGAGGTATAGCTCAGAGGTAGAATGCCTCTGGGTTTAACCTCTAGTACAAGAAAAAAAAAAGAATGGAGTACATTAGATAGTTTAAAATAATAAAAGTAATATCTGCTATACCTGGACTCTTGGCTTTGGAAGACTTTGTCTTTTCTGCTTTCTGTTTTCTTTTTTCTTCAAGTTTCTCTCTATTAATTTGCCTTCTTAAAAGCCTCTCTTCTTTTTCTTTAGCCTAAAACCATAAAATACCCTGACAGATTATCAAGCAAAAGCACATATTCTCAAAGACATTATGTAAGAAAAAGTCTTAGTTTTCAGTTCAGATGTTCTTACAAATTAATAGAATCTACAAAAGTACATATACTCCGGGTGTGGTGGCACATGCTTGTAATCCCAGTACTTGGGAGGCTGAGACAGGAAGATCGCAGGTTTGTGGCCAGCCTCAGCCACTTAGTAAGGCCCTCCACAACTTAGTGAGACCCTGTTTCAAAATAAAGAATAAAAAATAGGGCTGGGAATGTAGCTTGGAGGTAGAATGCCCCTGGGTTCAATCCCCAGTACCGCAAAAAAAAGGGTACATATACAAGTATACTGTACATATACACACACACACATACACTCACATACATTTGTAAATGTATGTATATGTGTATATGTATATGTGTTTCAACTTGGAAGCTACCAGAAAAATAAAGTGACAGATGTGAAGATTTTCCATTAATCTTTTAGAATGCTATGGTTTACAGAATGGGAAAGGTATTATTTTGATAAAAGATTATTTTATAAACTGGTTGCTTCAAATAAAGAGACGGCAATGAAAATATCAATGAGCAGCAAGTATCTATAAGTAGGAAAAAGTGGGAAAGTAGATGTGAGTGATGGGCTGGTTCCACAACAGATTTGACTTGATGGTACACTCTTGGAACCCAGGCTTTGGACTTGGGACTTTCCTCTGCCGTATTTTAAACCAGGAAGAAGTCATAACTGCTGTGTCATTCCCACCACCCCTTTCTGGCCTAGAGCTCAAAGTCCAAGTACTAAAAATCCTAAGCAGGAACAACCCCTAACCATGTAACCTTTTCAAGAGATAGGCCTAGAAGGAAGGTTACCCACTATAGGCATTTTGGTGTACTAACTTTTGCTATTTTAATGTTTCTTAAATTGTAAGCCAACTTAAAAACTGATATACACATACAGTGAGATAGGAATCCTCTTTTTTTTTTAACGTGCTTTTAAGCTTTTGTTACTTCAGTGGCACATTCTACAGTTGGAAACATTCTCAAATCCAGGAAATATATGGACTATATTTCTCTGTGAATATTTTGATAATGGCTGTATACCATATCTTTCTATGACTTGATCTATATACTGATCCAAACATTTCCATACTAAGAAACATTGTTGCCACTTCTCTCTTACGTTAATAACAATGAAACAAACACCTCCTGAAGGCAGAGCCTGTATGCCTCTGCTCCCTATGCATAACATCACTGTGCACACAGTCTATTCAAGTTTGCTAACCCAATCCAGGAAGCTAAAACAGTAACAAATCAAATTGGACTTACAATAGACTGTCTTCGTTGTTCTACAGTAAGTTCATCATCAGAATCACTATAGTACTTTGAGTAAAGATATGGTTTGTGAACATAAGCATGCCGTACACTTTTTGGTTTTCCTTCATTAGAATCACTAGTTTGAGTTTTTGTTTTATTCTGTTTATTCTTCTCTTCATCTGGAAGAAAATGAATAGAGGAATACGTCTGTACATTAGCAATAAAATCAACATTAGGTTGTACAAGCAGCAAAAGCAGTGTCAATACTAGTTTAAAATGTATTTGTAGGCCCCAAAGGGAAAATATTGGTATGTGAAAATTCACAAGTTGAAACTTTAAAAGATTCCATCTACATAAAGTCTAGCTTTGCCTAAAAACACTTCAAAAGACACCAAAAAGCATTGAGTACTAGTATTCTGGTTAGGGTGGAGAAAGCGGAGTGCTCAAGGGGTGAGGAACATCTTTCTTATGTGGGTCCTGCAGAGCTGACTCCCGAGGAGAGAGAGGGCAAACTAGGAAATGTTGCTCTTGGTTTTTTTGGATAGGTAACTTAGCTTTTCATGGATACAGAGAAAAGAGTGAATGATGGGAGAGACTGAGAAAAACATCTGTGCTGTTAGAAAGTTCTGTTTTCTCTGATTTGCTCCCTAGGTATCCAATCCAAAGCCAGCAGTAAGTTTACAAGACGCTATCTATAGGCTATCTATCTATCTATCTATCATCTATCATCTATGCTGGGGATTAAACCCAGGCCTCACACATGCTATCAAGTGCTCTACCATTGAGTTATATCCCCAACCCAGTATTTTTTACTTTTTTAAAAATCATTAGACAGAATTTAATCCTGAGGTAAAGAGCAGCATGAGGTACTGGGTTTGAAATCTGCATGGGTGCTCACTGGCTATGTGGCTTTGGCCAAGACATTCTCTGTGACTCTGTCTCCTCACTTGTACCTACTGTCCAGGGCTGAGGCAGGGACTGCAGGAGTTATTACACAGAAGGCCCTCAGCACAGTCCCTGGAACACAGGAAATACTTTAGGAGGGGTTAGTTGGAACAAGAACTGTATAAAAAGAATTCAGCCTTGTCCACTCTCTGTGCATGGCTTCTGGAAAGTCATCTCTAAGCCTTGGAAACGTCGTGCCTGACTGCAGCGTAACATGTGATGTCGGGTGGGGGCTTTGGGTCATGGAGTTTTAGTCTGCTGTCCTCTAGAGAGGCTGGAGTTTGAGATCAGCCACATGGGCAGTCAACGATGACTACATGCTGGAGCCCCAATAAGAGATCTGGACCCCAAGGTGCTGATGAACTTCTCTGGCTGTGTATATTATCAGACACAAAGGTCAAGGCAGTAAGTCTGTCCGCAACTCCACAGGGGAGGACAACTGGGAAAGTTCTGAGCTCCGTTTGGAACTTTCCTGACTCTGTGTACCTCTTGGCTAATTTTAATCTGGGTCTCTTAACTGTAATTACCAGGAATTACAAGTACACCAGTGTTTGGTAAGTTCTCTAAGTTTTCCTAGTGAATTAACAAATCTAAGGATGATCCTGGGGACCCCTGAGCAACTGGTACAAGAAAAGAGGGTGAACTTGTAGACTAGGCTTCCCCCAAATGTCACCCACATATATACATAAAGCATGTTTATGTACATTATCTTATTTGAATCATAATCCCAGGGCATGGAGTTAAGAGATGGAGAACCAAGGCTTGTTGAGGATCAATATCTTATCAAGCTTGCTCAGACACACACTCTTAGAGGTAGGACTCAGAAACAAGTCTTCCAACTACAAAGTTCCCGCCACTATACCACACTTTCTCTTAGGGTATAGCCCTCAGAATATAAAAAAATGTTTAACAGAAACTCCACAAGGTATTATTAAGTAAAATGCTTTACCATCTGACGTAATCTCTCCTTCTTCCATGCTATCAGACATTACAACCTCCTCCTCAGTGTCTTCTTCAAAAGATGAAAGGTCACTGGTATGGACGGAGCTAACTGTGATGTCTGTAAGTCCATCCACATCAGAATCTATCAAAGAGCAATCTCCAGGAAGAAAAGAAAACAGAAAAAAAGCACTTTGTTATAAGAGCACACTCAAAGCCCAATTCCTAAATTACACTTAAAATTTCCTGCTTTAAATATGTGTCAAAAAATTAAACTACAAAATAAGTAGAGCTATTCCCCAAAAAACACAAAGGCAAACTAGTATATTGTAAAATTAACTATTAATTTATAATGTAAATGACAAACACAAAAGTAAATTTTAGGTAACTAAGATATCTGCTAACTAATATTTTAAACACTAGGATGTACTCGGAAGTAAGTTGTTTAGAATAATGTATGTGACTAAATTATCAAACAAATTATATGTTTATTGCTTTTTGGGAATAAGGTTTTCAGAATTTTGAATAAAAGTATCAAAAAATTTATTAAAATTTGAAGGTGAATTTGATACTTCCCCTCTTCCCAAAACACACTCTGTTCTTTAACCTGCTATAGATTTTTCCAAGTTTTATGTACCTTCTTTTGCTCCTTCAATGGTTTTTGTTTTATTACTATTCTTTTCTGAAGGAAGTTTTGAATTCTCTTCTTTTTCCTTTGCTTGTTTTTCATCTTTTGCTTTTTGTATATCTTCACTTCTTTTTGAGTAATCAAATTTCTTTTCAGTTTTTTCCTTCTTTTCTTTCTTTCTTTCTCCTTTTTCATTGCTGTCTGGTTTCTTTTCACCTTTATCAGTTGATTTAGTTTTTTGATCACTGCTTTCCTGCTGAACATCCTTATTTAGCGGAATTAAGCTGTTATTCTCTTTTGTGTGATTTTTAATCTCTTCGACTGGACAAGGAAGATCACTAAGCTCTTCAGACTTTGGGGCTATTTCCAGTCCTTCTCCTCCAGAGTCAGGCGTAGCTTTTTCTTTATCCACCATGTCCTCTGAAGTTCTCTCTTTGTCATTACTTACGTCAGTGCTTGGCTGAGATGAGAGTTTTTTTGATAGTCTCTCACTGGTCTTGGCATTTGACATTTCTGTCGAAGCCCTGGCGGCATTAGCTTCCTGGTTAAGAGAAGTTATGGTCTCCAAGATTGACATGGCATCGTTGGCTACATTAGCACTGGGCCCAGGAACAGGAACACCTTAGAGAAAAAGACAAGTTTTTGAGTAAATTTATGCTGAAAGTGAACACCACTGTTATCTTCATGATGCACGTGCTGTACCAACCACTTGTGTTCCTTCAGACTTTCAGGAACCAGCGCTAGTATACATGTTCAGAATGCATGATCTCCTTAATACAGTATTTTAGGAAGAGCACCGGCAAATCTGAGAAGAATTTAGTTCACAGAAGAAGAATATCTTCTCTAATTATTTTAGTTACTCCTCTATTATAACATGCACATACATCACCATTACTAAAATGCTCATCACTTTATATTGATCTCAAAAAAAGAAATGTCATGCCAGTTGAGGAATTTGGGTGATTTTTCAAGTAAATATGTTTTCACTAGAGTAGCCAAACAGTGAAACATTTTAAAGAGCCAAATATCCATAACTTGGTACTCAGCTAAGAAGAAAAGCAATGTGACCGGCCAAGGGCGAGAGTGAAGCACCTTGCGTAATGGTGGAAGAGTCCGGCTTCTCATCCTCAGGAGCTGCGCTGCCACTCGCTTCCTCTTTGTGATTGAGCGTGGCCAAAAACTCATGCACTGCTTTCTCCACCTGAGGTCGAAATGTGTGGTTGATCTTTGGATCCACAACCTGAGAAATGATTCGGTCGATACCAGACTCCAGCATTCCTGATCTGAAACACAGGATAATTTAAAATAGGGTGAAGAAATAATTTTATATTATTTGCATTAATTACTTTTAAATAGAATTGCATCTATTATACATATGTTCAACCTTAAAGTGCCCCAATCTATTCATCTGAATATATAGAAAGTGCACACAATAGAAAATAAGTTTTATATCATAGAGTTACTTTACTATATTATAAAAAAGTACATAAACTTCCTACTGTTATATCACTGTTATGAAACTAAAACAGACAGAACAAAAACAAGAGAAAGCACCTTTAGAACTAGCCACAGTTCTAAAGCCCAGGTATATAGGTGATACCCCTGCTCCATGGTACACAGGAATAAACAATCACTAAAGATGAATTTGGGGACTAAATAAACTTTGCAACTTTTCTTTCTCTTAAAAAAAACCCATAAGCCAGGTGTGGTGGCGCACGCTTGTAATCCCAGTACTTGGGAGGTTAAGACAGGAGGATCACAAGTTTGTGATCAGCCTCAGCTACTTAGTGAGGCCATCTGCAACTTAGTGAGACCCTGTTTCAAAATAAAGAATAAAAAATAGGGCTGGGGGTGAAGCTCGGAAGTAAAATGCCCCCGGGTTCCAATCCCAGTACCGCAAAAAAAAAAAAAAGAAAAGCATAAACCTTTTATAAATATCAGAGTCTCCAAGAAATCTGAAGAACACACACAGAAGTATAATTTCATCACTTAAAAAACAGAAAATTTTAAGAAAACAAAAATAAACTTAAGACTTCTGCCTTTTAATTATCTTCTTGCCATAAAAACTGGATGATTTATTCCTTCAGCAATTGTGTTATGAGTACCTTCTACATAACACTCACCATGGTGACTATCCGGCAGCTACAAATCAGATCTAGCCCCCGTTCTGGTTGGGGAGGCAGACACAAACAATTAAAATACAAGATGATGGGCACAAGCACACACCATGTACTATAAAAACAGAGAAGGAAGGCATTATTAGAGATGGAGAAAGCATTCTGAGCTGAGTCTTGATCTCTATGGAAGAGAAGGGGAGCAAAGTGCTCCAGGTGAAAGACAATGCCGGGTACAACAGAGGAGTGATGAGCACAGTAATATCTGAAATGAGCTGTTTAAAGGCGTCTGGGCAAAATATGGGAACATGAAATTATTTTAGAAGTGCACTATGTTTTTGAAACAGAGCTGGAGGTGTGCTATGCTGGGAGAGCGAGGTTCTAGTCATTTCTGGCTTCTAGACCTCGACCTCTCCAGAGCGGGGAGGAGAGGTCTCTCTATTTTTGAGTGCAGCTCTGTGTGGAGTGGAGGATGGATTCGATATTCATTTCCTGAGGCACGTTACCACCTTGTGATACTATAATTCTGCTTATGTGGGCCATAGAGAAAAATGAGCCGACAAGGCACAAAGTAGGTTACCTGCTTTTTAAAGTTCTAAGATGAAAAGAGCCAATGTAAATCCTGCAAACATTGCTTGCTACATCTAAAAAGTGTTTTTTAAAATGCATCTGTTGGAAAAGAAACAGGCAATCTTAAAAATGTCTTTATTTAAAGTGTAAGTACACAAAGGCATAAAATAAAAAATAAAACCCATCCATCCCCAAACTATTGCTTTAGTGTCCTTTTTCATTTGCCTATGTTCTGGCCTCTTCTTTTGCAAACAAACAGAACACTTCTACTTTATTCCTCTCTCCCACGGAGGCTAGCTCTGTTTAAAAGCAGAGTCCAGTGGTACTCACACTGCTGTAGGTGGGCTCTCACCGCACTGGGCCATGGCCACAGCGTCTTACCAGAGAGGGGTAAAACCTCAGCCCCAGGATCAAGGGCACAGCCGAAATGCTGGTAGCTGGCACTTTCCTGGTTAAAGTTACTTCCTTACCTTCTTTTTAAATGCTGTTCAGTTAACATCATTATTTAAAGCTTTCAAAGATTTTTCGTTTCTGTAGTACAAAAGAATGCCTAAGAAGAATAAAAATTTCCTTCATATTAAGTTGGGCAATTAACTATTAAGTTGAACCATCTGAAATTGCTGAAACTACATTTTTGTCCCACAAAAATGGCAATTACAGATGGCTCAGCCTAACTGACTAGCACCATGATCTATCAACTATGAAAAACTATTGGAAATTATATTTATTTATAGGGGTAGTTTATCCCTACATCATCAGTTTGCACACAACTAAATAATCTCCTTAAGGGAGCTTCAAAATGTTACTCTCAGTAACATAAAACTTTATTAATGAATTTTAACTGCAAATAGTTTATTTGAAAATAAATCATATAGCTATAAAATTTACAGATGTCCCAAGAAGAGCAATGCCTAAATTATCCAAGAGAGACAACCATTTTTCCTCTTTTAAAATGTCCATAGTGAGCTGGATGTGGTGGCGCATGCCTGTAATTTCAGTACTTCGGAGGCTAAGACAGGAGGATCACAGGTTCGTGACCAGCTTCAGCAACTTAGCGAGACTCTTAACAACCAAGCAAGACCCCATTTCAAAACAAAACATTTAAAAAAAGGGCTGGAGGTATAGTTCAGAGGTAGAATGCCTCTGAGTTCAATCCCCAGTACCATGCACATACAAAAAATTAAAAATTTAAAAATAATTTAAAAGAATGCAATTTTAGAAAATTTACCTTCCATTTGTGACTCTGAATATATAAGGAAAAAGATTGCAAGATCTACAAAACATGCCTTAAAGAAGCAATGCAAACATTGTGGAAAGGAAAGTATCTATGAAAAGGGAGGAATGAAAGCAGTACATAATTAGTAGAGCTGTATGTAAATGTGGGGGGGGCATTGTCAGGAAGCCTGCCTTCTCAACCCCATTTCTGCAGTGTATTTTGGTCACTGTTCTGAAGGCCTCTGTGGAAAGAGTAACCCTCCAGGTTTGTCACCCAATAGATCTCTTCTGTCTCTTCTTTTTCCGGAAAGAGCTTTGACTTTTTCCCCAACAGGTGTTACTATGCAGCCCTCCAATGGAATCTTTTGATCTCACCTGGACTCTTTCACAGGTCCCTCAAACATCCTTTAAAATATAACAACAAAGCTATTGTTAACCTCCCTCTTCTTATTCAGCAGGCTCCTGGCTCCTAGTATCGCCTGTAACTAAATGGGTCTTTGAGTTCGAGTGTGAATCTTTTAATTTCTGGAGCTTCCTATGGCTCAGAACTATCACAGCAGACAGGACTGCAGTTCCTATGGGACTAGAGGGAATTAAAGGTAGCAGGTGTAAAACAGATTGTTTAACTATTTAAAAGCCACACTTTGTTCTTAAAAATAGACCTGAATGTAAGTATTTGTCAAGACAGGAAGGCTAGGAGCTCTTTAAATAACTTATCCTTTCTGGGGAGTGAAGCAAGAATAGAAAGTCCTCTTGTCTTGGTAAATATTTATATTCAAAAACAAGTATAAGACTGTAAATCAGTTTTTTCCCCTCAGGTTCCTGAGTAAACATAATTTTTTCAGTTCTTTCTAAACATTCCAGTTCTTACTCTCTTTATCATATGTTCACTCAAAATGGCTCTGGCAGATCAAAGCAAAGCTTTTTTGGGGGGTTGGAATCATCAATAAACAGCAGTTAAAAGTCAATAAAATGAAAAGTTGGGGCTGTATTAGAAGATAGAAAACATGACCCCAAATTAAGTGAGAATATTTTAATTTTTGTGATCTTTAATGTCTTTATTTGTAAAACAATAATAATAAAGACTGATCTCTTAGGATCAAGAAAACAGTTGTGAATGTACTGTATAAAATATTATGGCATTTATCATCTGTTTTTATTACATATAGTTTTCGGGGATTTTTGTACTAGAGATTGAACCCAGGGGCATTCTACCTCCGAGTTACACCTCCAGCCCCCCCTTTTTTTATTTTTTGTTTTGAAATGGTCCTACTACATTGCTGAGAGTCTGGCTATGTTGCAGAGGCTGTCTTCAAATTTGCGATCCTCCTGTCTCAGCCTCACAAGTACTAGGATTACAGGCATGTGCCAACACGCTCGACTTTACATATAGATTTTTTAAAAAGTCATGTTATAGCCGGGTGTGATGGCACACGCTTGTAATCCCAGTACTTGGGAGGCTGAGACAGGAGGATCCGGGTTCATGGCCAGCTTCATTTACTTAGTGAGGCCCTCCGAAACTTAATGAGACCCTGTTTCAAAATAAAGAATAAAAAAATAGGGCTGGGGGTGTAGCCTGGAGGTAGAATGCCCCTGGGTTCAATCCCTGGTACTGCAAAAAAAAAAAAAATCATGCTATTATTTCTTTCCTTTACATATTTCCGTAGATCTATAGAAAAAAAAATCACACTGTTCAAATTTCTAGGAGAAATGTGAAACAGTTAAACCATACTCCAGAAGGGTACTGTATCATACAGAGTAGCTGCACCAAGTGGGATAAAGCTGCCAACATCATCAGGTGAATGAACTTCTATGCAATGTTTCTGCTTCTGGGCAGAGCAGGCTGTGACACTTTAGATCCTGACTTACTTGAGGACTTGCTGCCGAATGTTGTTTCTCAGTTGGTTCTTATTGAGATGGGGACTCCAGGTATGAGTTGCCAAGTGGTTTGCAACAAAGTTGTCAACGCGCTGTCTCAGATTCTGATAGGCAGGCTAGAAAGAAAAACAGACAAGTTAAAAAAATCTCCAATGTTAGTTGGGAATAGTGGCACACGCCTGTAATCCCAGTACTGGGGAGGCTGAGACAAGATGGTCGCAGGTTCGAGGACAGCCTCAGCAAGTAGTGAGACTCCTTCAACCTAGTGAGACCCTGTTTCAAAATGAAAATAAAATAGGGCTGGGGGATGTAGCTTGGAGGCAGACTGCCCCTGGGTTCAATCCCCCCCAACACACACAAACACACATGCAGTATGCAGTGTTATACAATATCAATTTCAGGAATTTGTGTGTCTTTAATAGTGTTAACAGCTCTTATAGTGTCAATATGGCAACAAAGTTTCACAGCATATGACAATACTGCTTATAATTTATAATCATTCAGCTGGCCATGTTTGTAATCCCAGTACTTGGGAGGCTGAGACAGGAGGATCGCAGGTTCGTGGCCAGCCTCAGCTACTTAGTGAGGCCCTCTGCAACATAGTGAGACCCTGTTTCAAAATAAAGAATAAAAAATAGGGCTGGGGATGTAGCTTGGAGGTAGAATGCCCCTAGGTTCAATCCCCAGTACCGCCCTCCAAAATTCATTCAAATGTTGCCCATTTTATCTAAGTCAAGGCATTTTGCGATGATGAACACAAGGTAGAAAAACACAACTTTCTTGTAGACAGAGGGTAAGAAATAAGCCTTCACTTAGAAGGTGGCATTTGAGCTGGACAAATCAACTTCAAAGTTTCACGATGTGCTGGGATGAGAGCGGCCCCTTTGGAGACACAGCCCAAGAGCAAGTGGATGTGAAAATGCAGGAGCATTTGGGGAACCCATAGGTTGGCAGTCCAACTTGTTTGGAGAAGAGAATACAATAAAACAGAGACATGAAATAGGAGACATGGTTTCGGGCCAGGCTTTGGGTACCTATACAAGAAGTGTGAAGTTTTAAGGTGGGAACCCCCAGTGGTATGGCAGCTTTGGATGATTAATCATCTTACAGTGAAAGAGTAAACAGACACAAAATACATTTAGGAAAGTATGCAATGACTAGAGTGATGGAGGTCTGTACCAGGGTGGCAGAAATGAACTAAACAGCATGGACTTGAGAGAAATTAGTGGGAGACAACCCCTTGATCTAGGCCTTAAATCTGATGTAAGGAAGTGGTTCTCAACCATAACAACTCCAACCCCTCCCCCAACCCACCCACCAAGGGGACATTCAGCAATGTCTGGGACATTCCTGGCTGTCAACCGGAGGGTGCTACTGGCATCTGGTGAGTTGAGGGCAGGGATGCTGCTGAACATTCTACAGTGTCCAACCCCACAGTGAGAACTATCCAGCCCAAATGTCACCAGTGCTAAGACTGAGAACCCCTGAGAGAAGGGGAGCAGAGATGAGGGACGCAAAGTCCCCCCACTTATAAGGAAGGGAGGTGTGGGCACCCACTCAGGACTGCACTCAGTCACCAGAGGCCGCCTCCTCCACTTGTCATGCATGTTCATCTTTCTTTTACACTTTTTTTTTTATGTGTGTGTGGTACTGGGGATTGAACCCCAGGGCATTTTACCTCCAAGGTACACTCCCAGCCTATTTTTGATTTGAAGCAGGGTCTCACTAGGTTGCTGAGGCTGTCCTCCAACCTGCAATCCTCCTGTCTCAGCCTTCCAAGTACTGGGATTACAGGCATGGGCCACCAGGCCAGCTTTGTATGGCTCTTAATGTAGACGAGTTTGAGTGTCCTTGAATAATTTTAAACAAAATGGTACAGTCTCATCTTCTGTGATTTGCTCCCTTTATCTTTCGAAGTTTATACTCCAGTAGTCAATTTTCATGCGCCCACCATTCCCCCTACTTGTCTGTCTGATAAACTGTCGCCGTCAGAGCTCAACCTAACCTGTGACGTCATCCCGACACCCACAGTAGGGTTGTGGCCCTTCTTCATGTTCTTACTCTCTTGTATCCATACTACCATTCAAGCAATCCTTCTGCTGCATCCATTGTATTTTGGAGAAGGAGGAATATTTATCTCTGCACTTGAGTGTGAGCCTGCTCCTCTCCCCCCCTTCATTTTTGTTTTCACACAGCCTTTCTCTCGGCTTGGCAGATAAGCAATTAAAACATAGCCCTTAGATGACTGGGTAACTATCTCCAACAGAATGAGAAAGGTTTCACCCCTATGAGATGCCCTTTCATCTCTTCCAATTTTCACTTTTTCAGACGTCTGCTTTTGATTCCACAGGAAAGTTTTATAATCATTCCTCATGTGCCTCTCTATTTATCCAAATTCAATGGGAACTAAAATGCATTCCTTCTCCCCACTGATTCTAAAGCAGAATTCTTCTTTCCAGTATTCCTCAAGTGTAATAAACATTTATCAGGGCCAAACATCACAGTGCGTGAAGCATTCTAACCTCCCCATAATAAGTGCAAATTTGAACGACCCAATAGGCAATTCTTGTTTCCATGCCCTCCCTCCGCAGCAAATTCTGTCAGAACGAGCATCAGAATACATTCAGAATCTAGCTTCTTCCCACCAGCTTTCCTGCAACCACTCTGGTCCCACCCACTCTCATCTCCTGTCTAGATCATAGTGACTGACCTCCCTGTCTGCACTTGCCTACCTAAAGCCCATTTTCCATCAAAGTACAATAGATCTTTAAAATTAGGGTAACCATGTAATTCATTGTCCAAAGTAGATCATGAATGAATATGAAAGGCAAAGCTATTAATAATTATCCATGGCCAACCTCCCCAAAATACAAGTCAGACCGTGTCCTTTGGCTCGAAACCTCCTAAGGCTTCTCAGTTCGAGAAAAAGAAGCCAAAACAATCAGTTGCATCCAGGCTTGCCTGATCAGTGAAGGGGGGGGCACTTTCCTCTCAGCAGCCTCTGCCTCCGGTCTTCTACGCTCACCACCGTCCCTACCTGGCGTGCATCAGTTCCTCAGGGACCGCTCAAATATCATCGCAGTGGAACCTTCCCTGAACAGCCTACTCAAAACAGAACCCAGCAAGCCTTTTCAGTCCTTGTCTTGCTTTATTTTTGCTACAGAATCCATCACACATTTTATTACCTACTTTTCTTTGCTGGGATGCAGGCCCAGTAACAGTGGGACCTTTGGTTTAGTGCTCACCACTGACGCCCAAAACAGTGTACACAGGGGTTGCTCAGTGAATGTTTGTTGGATGAATAAACTGACCAGGAGCCATTAAAAAATTGGCTTTTATTACTTGGGGAGAGAGAATCCACACTTTCTTGGTTGGTGTGCTCCCTGCCTAGGACAGAGTGCTGGGCGTATTGATCGTCCCTCCTCACACTCTCCAGTGGCTAAACAATAAAGAGGAGTCACAATCGCTTTGGAACCATGAGGCTTGCTCCAGGGATCTGGGGACTGTGTTCTACACTGGAGGAACCTTAGTGCAGCTGGATCTTGGGGCTACTCGAGCCTCCAGTTCTTTGGATGGGAAGAGTTGATTTGTCCTGTCATAGTCAGATTGCCCTGTTGGTTAAGGACCATGGATGACCCCAGGACAGTTGGGGAGGGGTCTGTGGTCTTCTGGCGTAGCAGCAGACTTCCGTGCTTCTCGTCCTGGTTTGAAAACACTGAGCTGGACAGTTTTTCTCTTGGAGAGCATCTGGCAGGTATCAAATGTCTTGATTCTTAAATGTGTATGTGAGTAACATAATCCAGTTACTGCTACAACCCTATATGCCACAGGTAGGGCTTTTTGACAGAAAGCAGGTCAGTATTTCAGGCTCAATTATCAGAACTACCACACCCTAAGTGGCAGATGAGACCAAAGGATGCTCCTCTGCTTGAACAGGGAATCTTATTTCTACTTTGGCCTACTCATTGCATTGTTATGAATACTGAGCTTCTATGAAAGAAACTTCAGCTTTTGTATTTTCTTAATTTTTAAATTTCTAACTTACTTTTTTCCAAGTAAGAAATATAAAATTCTTCTCAATTAAGAATATTTTAAATTAAATTTAAATCAACAAAATTGCTAAGGGAAAAGAAAAGAAGGGGAGAGGAGGGAGGAGAGAGTGAAGGTGGGGAGGAGGGAGAGAGTGAAGGTGGGGAGGAGGGAGAGAGTGAAGGTGGGGAGGAGGGAGAGAGTGAAGGTGGGGAGGAGGGAAAGAGACACTGACTGTGGGAGAGTGTGAGCAAGCATGGGGAGGGGGAAGAACTTCAATCATGCCAGCTAGCTCCTGCTGCAGGGAGGAAGGGGTTACCTCAGTTCTGTTCTTTTCTAGCCTCAAACATTAAAAAGGGAAGCTTATTCTTTGGTCCCTGAACTCCACATACATTCGGTTGAACCACATGAAATTGCCTATAGTCGATCACTTTGAACTATTAAAACAGCACTTTAATGCGTATACCTGATTTTTCTTGGAAGAAGGGCCTACCTTTCATTAGATTGTCAAAGCAACTGTGCCACCCCCACCCCCAGCAGAAAGCTTTAATAATCCACTTTTAGAAGGTCTGGCAGGGATATTATAGAGATATAATAATATTTAATAGGGATGGGATAAACAAAAAGTTGAGTCTTAGATATTACAGCCCCTCCCAATCAGTATATTAAAAAATTCAAGTTGCAGCACAAATGATAATACACGGATCCATAGATTTCTGAAAACAGCAAAGTGGAATCTCCACTTTTTGAACACAAATAAGCAGCTTTATGTGGGCAAATTTACTTGGCCATGTCTAATCTTTTTCCATTAATTAATAATTAAAAAAGGCAACTGGTATCACTTTTAAAAAGATGGTTGGGTTTGTGAGACCTGTGTCAAAATAAAAAATTTCAAATAGCTGGGGATGTAGCTCAGTGGTACAGCGCTTACCATATGTGCCAGCCCCTGGGCTCAACCCTCAGCCCCCAAACAAACAAACAAACAAACAAGAGTTGTATATAGTCCCTAAAACAAAGTAGGAAAAGGATATACTTGCTAGATAGATGAACTCCCCTTAAGTAAATCAAATTCTCTGTGGTACAAAAACTCCAATACCCAAAAAAGCACCTTCTACATAGTGGGCCCAGTACTAGAGTCTTTATAGGTGAGGCTATCCCCAGATTTTCAGCAGCGTTTTTCCTAAAGATGGTGACCTGTGTGCAGTTCACCTCAAAGCCTGGGAAGAATCTGCAGATGCAATAAACAACCTTTTTCAAAGAAACAAGGCTTTTCAGACCAGCCAAGCATTCTATGAATAAACACTCATTCCATCAAAACTCTAATTCAATGCACCCACCCAGGCCAAAGCCAAAAGAAGAGCAAACACACGTTTTTCCAACATACTTCCCACGTGCTGCTTTCAGAATACCAGATTCTACTGTTTTTGCATCCATCTCACTGACTGCTCCTTCCTGGTGTCCTCTGCTCATTCTTTATCAAACCTGCTAAGTGTACTTGCTCCTGCTAATAACGCCCCTTTCACTCTGACATTTAGTGCAAAGTCCTTACCCTTTCCAGCCCCCTCTTTTTTGGACAGAGAACCCCTCTTTGCTGGCCTTTCTTATTCTTCTAAACTCACTCTATCCTGGCCTTCCTCCCTTCGATATCTACTGTCACCTCTCCTCCATCTTAGCCCACTGAATATATGGTTCCGTTACCCGCCCCCTCACCTTTGAAAATGACTTGGCCTAAGCTACTAAATCAGGCAGGCAGTCACTGCTAGACATCATACTCCCAACCCACCTTTTCAATGCCCAGGTTTGCCTCCTCATCTTGGCCCCCACACCACAATGTCCAGCAAAACACATTGCAAATAATTTCAATCAATGATCTCTGAATGATTTCTCCCAACGACACAGACATGGCTCGTACTGCTCAGGAACTTTCAAGAGAAGACAAAAGTAACTTGGATAAGAAGTAAACCGAGGGGCAGAACATCAGAGAGGAGAATGCACACACATCAGCACTGTTAGCGGTAGTGCTTCCAAACCAGTCTAAGAAAAATGACTTAGTCCTGCTCGGCCGACCGGTGTAATTCCAGAGCCCAAGCAGTGCCTGGCCGGTAGGAGGTACTTAGCAAACACAAGTCGGTTAAACGAACCTAGGAACAGGTGAATGAATGAACACACCACGCCTTGCACAGTGCGGGCCACAGAGCTGCGGCTCCCAGAGGAAGCGCTGCAAAAGCAACTCGGGGAGAGGCGCGCTCTGGAGCGGCCGGGACTGGGGAAGGCGAGGCGCTGCTGGCCCGTCAAGGGATGCCGTGGGACGCTGGCCGAGAAGGCAGCCCTCGGAGTCCTCCCCATCCCCGCCGGCTCCCGGTCCCCGCGCGCCCGAACCTTGGTGTCCACGTCGGCCAGGCAGTCCCTGCGGAACTGGTCGAAGAGCCCCTGGCTCTTGAGGTGGTTCACGATCATGGCCACGAGCTGCGGGTCCCCGGCGCCTCCCGCGCCGCCCGCGCCGGGTCCCGCTCCAGGGCCGGGTGGCGGCGGCGGCGGCTGCGGCTGCGGCGGGGGAGGCGGCGGCGCGGGAGGCGGCGGCTGCGGCTGCGGGTTGGTGGCCATGGCGGCCGGGACGGGAGCGTGCGGGCCCCGGCGGGCGGGCGGGCGCTCCTGGGAGGCGGCGGCTACACAGGTCCCGCCGCCTGAGGGAAGCCAACGGGATGTTGTTACGGAACCAGCGGATCCAGGAGCAACCCCGGAAGTGAAAGGGAACCGAGGGACGGGAGGAAAAGGCAGTGACAATAGCAACGGAGGCCCGGCTACGGGAGCCGCGGAGGGCCACGCCGGGCGTCCGCGCGCGCCCCCTGGAGGCCGGCTCAGCCGGAAGTGGCGGCGGCGGCGGGCCTGCACGGCTGAGCGGGTCGCTGGCCGCGGGGTCGACCTGCCGCAGCTCTGGGGACTAAAGGACCGACTGGGCGCAGGCCTGAGCCGGCCCGGGCGGGGAGTGAAGCGCTGGCCCGGTTCCGTCCACCATGGCACTCAGACCGCGCAGTCGAGTTCCGTAGGCATTTGCAATGCGAACCGTAGGGGAAACGCTTTGTGAGTGTGGTACTGGGGATTGAACCCAGGGTAATCTACCTCCGAGCTACACCCCCAGCCAGCCCTTTGTAGTTTTTAGTTGGAAACAGGGTCTTGCTATTTTTGCTGAGGCTGTTCTCGAACCTGCGATCCTGCTGTCTCGACCTCCCAAGTGCTGCGATCACAGACGTGCACCACCGTGCTCTGCTGAAAAGCTTATTTAAAACTCTCCCAAGTCTCTGTATCCTTAGCCTATGATCCTGCCAAGTTTCTGCCCGGCATCTACTGGGCTCGCCTTATCTCTTTTCCACCCTCCGGTCCCATTTCTCTTTTGCTTTCTCTTTCTCTCCTACTGTGCCTGGGAATTAAACCCCAGCTCTCCAGCCCGTTTTTCTAGTCTGTAAAGACACCCCCCCCCCAGGCATTTAGTTTTAAAGGTTTTGCTACTGAGAAACATAACAGGTAAAGCTTACATAGCAAGCACTGTTTTGCAAGCATAGCGTTGTTAAGTGCTTTCACAGGCGTTAAGTCATTCAATCTTTGGAAAAAACATTAAGAGCTAGTCACACTACTAGTAATCCCCAATTTGCATATCAGGAAACTGAAGCCCAGAGAGATTAAGTCGCCCAAGGTTACATAGCCAGCACACCGTCTGATTTTCGACAGTTATCTTTTAAATTATTACTAGTACCAGATCAAAGCAACATAAGTATTACAAATTTTTGTAATTATTATATAAAATGTAAATTTTATTAGAAAATGTGCCTCAGTGAAATTGCTATTGTAGCTTTTTAAAAAAATTCATACATCCGTGGATGAACTTGTCTTATTGCTAGAAGAGAAAAGGTTGAGCATGAATTTTCTTCCTAGGTTTAATTGTTATAGCTGTATGCCTGAGAAACCTTGTTCAAATAATGTATTTGGGAATGCAGGAGTTTTATTGTAGCAAGGTTATTTTTTTACTCTTGACCTCAAAAAATTAGATGTGGTCATTTATGATGATTCAATTAGATCTTTCCTCAGCTTTATTGGCAGCAAAGAATTGAAAGTCACATGATTTACCAAAGGATTTGTTTACCTTTTCTTATTCTTGTACCTTTTCTGTTTCTGGCAGGTATACCAGATAGGCTTTTTTTTTTAAAAAAACATCAAGATAGTAAATGACTTTAGACTTTTTTAAAAAATGAAATGTACCTTGTTTAACCTGATATACTCAAAATTTGGGGGAAATCTAAACTTTGTTCGTTTTTTTATAAATAGTTTTGGATAAAATGCCCTTTGGTATTAGGAGGTTAAATTATGTTTTTTGTCAAAACTTTGTAGATTTAGCTCTTTCAAGTTGAAAATATTTATCAAATAACCTAATTAACAGAACCCAAACTGCCAACCTCATATTTACCTCCTGTCAGAAACCTTCTGACTTCATTGTTTCGATTCAAATAAAGTGTCCTGTGTTTTGAGGAGTCTAATGAAGACTGCAGAGAGAAAAATAAATATTGGAATTAATATTAAAAGATAACTAAAAGCAGTCGAGGTTAAAATGGTATAAAATATAATTGTTTTATCCATTTTCAGTGTTAGTTTCAAAAACAAGATGAGACTATAACATACTCTCCTTTACTTGATTTACCAACAATGCAGTACAGTATGTTGCTAAACTTATTTATCAAATGTATTGTATGGAAAAGGTGTGGTATTTCTATAGATGTGTATATCAAATTTATTCAACTTTTTGGGAAGGATCACCCATACCTTTTCTGCAGAGCTCCACAGATTTAATTAGGCATAATGACCAGATTTTTAAAACAATTAATTAAGCAATAGGGAGTTGCTGCTTAAAAAAGAGTTTGTTCAGTGGCCAATAAGTCATTTTTTTGGTAAATAGCATTTAGGAAATCCTAAGTATTTTCCAAAATGTATTAAGGTGAGAAGTGATTATAGTTTAAGTAGATACTTCACAACTGATTTTCTAAAATGTGTGATAGCTGCCTCATTAAATAGCACACAATCTAAAACAAATAGCATTTGCTCATACTAGTTCAAGTTACTCTGGCTGTACACATTATGCTGGATACAATGTAACTTGAATAATTTGTAGCCTTGAGAAACATTCTGGCTACATTGAAAAAGAATCCAGGTCCCTAACCTACACTGATTAGGCCGTACAAAGGTTCTTTTATTGCCATTTAACTACTGGTCCTAGGGATGAGTATTGCAAATACTGGGGAGGGGGCACTCATTTAAATTTTTTTTAGCTGGGCATGGTGGCGCAGGCTTATAATCCCAGTACTTGGGAGGCTAAGACAGGAGGATCGCAGGTTCAAAGCCAGCCTCAGCAACTTAGTGAGGCCCTCCACAATTTAGTGAGACCCTGTTTCCAAATAAGAAATAAAATCGGGTTGGGGGTATAACCTGGAGGTAGAATGCCTCTGGGTTCAATTCCTAGTACCCCCCCCAAATTTTTTAAAAAACTTTTTAAGTAGTCAACATTTATTGCCAATGACCTCTTTTGTTCTTCTCTCTCCTCCTGATTGTCTCTTTAGAAAGAATAATTAATTTTTGACAATTGTTAGGGCACAGAAGAGGTGAGGTCTTTACCCCCCCCAAAAAATTGCCATAATTCCCTACCCCTCTGTACCTGTGTTCTGAATTCAGAATATCCCAACAAGGTTGAATACTTTCTCCTTAAATATAATTTACTCTCATTTTGTTCTGACACTAAAATCATGGTTAAACACATTTTACAAACACTTTGGGAATGAGGGAGCCAATGGTAGGTTTTTATGGCAGCCATTACTGGTAGCCATTGGCATCCCTGTGAAATGAGTGGTAATTCCTAAGAATCCGACTGGAGGCGCGACACATGACAGACTCAATACTTAGGTTCCAACTAGAGCCATTTATTGCAATGCAACCAACTCTAACTATGGGCCTTTGGGGGTTCTCACCCTTCCATCAGTCCTTCCGGTGAGTCCACTTCCAGCTGCAGGATGTCCCCAGGTTTCTTCATGGAGTGGGGATGGGGTGTCCAGGCTTAGGTCTATCTGCCCCTGTCGTCCTGAGACCAAGAGCGAGGAATTGCCCGACAGCTACCAGCAGAGCTGGCCAAGTCAGCGTTCAGCCTCGTCCCGTCAGGACAGACAGAGGGCCTGGTTGCAATTGGGGTCCTCGGGCTCATACATGATGAGGGTGCAGAGTCCTGTTCACATGACGGGAGGCCAGGCAGACCGACAGGGGGTCCCCCTCAGTTGGAGAGTGCCTCATTGTATGAGCTTCAGCTGGGGTTTTTATACTCTTCTTGAGCCTGGGTTCTTCTGCGACCCTCTGATTAGGTGCGCTCAGCCCAGTCACACCCCCTTCTGCATATCTTGTTGTGACGTCTTCTTGTGGTCAGTCGGGTGAGATATCCCTTGGGCCCCTTCTAACTATCTAAGTCACACATTTTCAAGTCACATCAAACCAGGGTAATAAGCATAGCCATTTTATATGTAGGTATAGTCATTCTTATGTATATTTCATACAATAAGCAATAATAGCAATCAATTGGTAGTCAATTAATATTCAATCAATATTCGTAACACCCTGGGTACCAGACTCTGCCAAGGCCCCCGAGAATTCCTCTTTTTCCTTCTGTCCATCCTGCCCCTGAACCCTACACAATCTTCTCAACCCTGTTTCTGAAGGCTTATCCAGAGAACATCAAACATTAATGATCCCTAAACCTGGGGAACCCACCTGATTACCAGGACGAGTTGCTTCCTTTTCCTTGTGTCTCCATTGGCATCCACACTCTATGGCATCTCTATTCCTCTCTAGGCCTTTCATAATAAAAAAGCAGGGGCCACATCGCCTAGGACCCAGACGGAGGCAAGATGGCAGTCTCGCGGAATGAAGATTTGTGTGCCTAGAAGCAGATTTTAAAGGTAGCTTCTTCAAAACATCTTTTATCATACCGCTTGATAATCATCTTATGATACCATGGTAGCAGCAACAGCAGCAGTAAAATGGGTAATAACAAAGAGAACTCTCTTGAAGAATTTATTTCCAATCCAAAATTGAGCTTTATCTTGTGTTTGTCATAAGTCTATGTATTCTTCTCTTCCAGATGACTATAATTGCAAAGTAGAAAGCCGGGTGTGGTGGTGCACGCTTGTAATCCCAGTACTTGGGAGGATGAGACAGGAGGATCGCAGGTTCGCGGCCAGCCTCAGCTACTTAGTGAGGCCCTCTGCAACTTAGTGAGACCCTGTTTCAAAATAAAGAATAAAAAAATAGGGCTGGGGGTGTAGCTCGGAGGTAGAATGCCCCTGGGTTCAATCCCTGGTACCACACACACACACACACACACACACACACACAAAATTGCGAAGTAGAGCTTGTCTTGACACCTGACGGCAGGACGATGGTGTGCTACCACCCTTCTGTGTACATTCCATATGAACACATGAAACCTATCCCTCAGCCAGATCCTGTGCAGAATAATGAAGACACACATGAATGAGTGCTGAAAACCAGAGTAGAAGAGAAAGATGAACCCCTTGAGCAAGGACCCATGATAGAACAACTGAGCAAAATGTTCTTTACTACTAAGCATCGTTGGTATCCTCATGGACAATACCACAGACATCGTAAGAAACTGGATCCTCCGAAAGACAGATGATACCGAGGTTCAGAGAGAAATGCTATCCTGTGCTTCATTTGCCATTTGAGAAAGTGCAGTCTGATGTATTCACTAATATGTTATAAAGTAAAAGAATAATAAAATATCTTTCCATACTTAAAAAAAGCAGATCAATTTATCATTTCCTAAATGACTCTCCATTAATTCAAAGCCCTGGTAGAATCTTTGAAATTTATATTTTCAATAGCCAAGTGTGGTGGCAGACGCTTGTAATCCCAATACTTGGGAGGCTGAGACAGTAGAATCGCAGGTTTGCAGCCAGTCTCAGCTACTTAGTGAGGCCCCCCGCAACTTAGTGAGACCCTGTTTCAAAATAAAGAACAAAAAATAGGGCTGGAGGTGTAGCTTGAAGATAGAATGCCCCTGGGGTCAATCCCCAGTTCCGCAAATAAATAAATAAATAAATTTTCATTGATGACACAAGCAGAGCTCAAAGCACCTCATGAACAGCTTATAGGGAGATGAAAGAAGTAAACACACACACACACACACACACACACACACACACACACACACACATATATATATATTATTTTTTTTTCCCCAAGGCAAACTCCCTGGTTGCAGCTATTTTTCTATTTCTGTTGCAGTGTGAAACTGTCCATGAAAGTAGAGATGGTGGTTGGGCAGAGCATTATACAATAGGAATGTAAGAAGAGGGATTCATTTTTTTCCCTCGAAAGAACTTGAAAGAAATGCCACTTTCTCTGGGGTCAGGTCATGAAAATGGGGGGTGTTAGAAGGAGACGGTCAGGTGGAGAGGGTCTGGAAGTGCCTGAGAGTAGGGTGCTGTGGGAGTGGTGGCTGTGTGGGCACGTGTTACCTTGAGGAGCGGCAGATTCAAGAGGGTGACTGCGTCCCAGTTGTTGGGAAAAAGGAAGATGGGTCTGGGGCAGCAAGACAGCAGTCATGGCTGACAGAGAATAGGATTGGGTTATATAAACCCTTGGGATATTGGAGTAGGAGCTTCAGAGGAGAAAAATTATAAAGGGGGAGGAGGAGGGAAGACTTTCCTTGTGAAGTCAGACATATTAACCACCTTCGTTGTTAATACTTTATGCGATAAGGAAAGTTCTTTGTGGGTGGTAAGGAAGATTGACAGCGGTTCTCAAATTTTACCATGCATAGTATCTCCTAGAGGGCTTGGTACAAGACACAGTACTATGCCCCATCCTGAGTCTCTGATTTGGTAGGTCTGGGGCAGGACCAGAGACTTTTTTTGTGTGTGTGTGTGGTTCTATGGTTTGAACCCAGGTACATTTTACCTGCAAGATACACCCCCAGCCCTATTTGGTTTTTAATTTGAAAATAGGGTCTCCCTAAGTTGCTGAGAGCCTCACTAAATTGCCAAGGCTGGCTTCAAACATGCCATCCTCCTAGCTCAGCCTCCCAAGTACTGGGATTACAGGCCTGCTACCATGAGACTTCCTTTTTTGTGTGTGTGATATTGGGGATTGAACCCAAGGGCATTCTACCTCTGAGCTACATCCCCAGCCCTATTTTATTTTTATTTTGAAACAGGGTCTTTTGCTAGGTTGATGACAGCCTCACTACTTGCTGAGTCTGTCCTCGAACCTGTGTCAGCCTCCCAAATACTAGGATTACAGGTGTGTGTCACCATGCCTGGTGACTTCCCATTTTTAATAAATGTTGATAGATTATCATTTGAGAAACAACGAGCTAGACAGATACCGGCCTAATCCCGGCTACCTGTTTTTATAAACAAAGTTTTGCTGGGACAGCCATGCCCACTGGGTTTGTTTATTGTCTGCGTCTGCGTCTGCTGCGGTGCCAGAGTCTAGGCAGGGACTGCATGGCATGCAAAGCTAAGAATAGTTACCACCTGGTCTTTTCCAGTTTGCCAGCCCCCGGACTCAAGGACTCAAAGGAGGCGGCAGAGGTGTGGCTGTGAGGGCAGTGGCTATGGAGTTGGGATGTGCATTCAAAACCTCTGCCTTCACTAGATAAGAATTGGCTTTTCTGAACAGGGGGGATGTGCCTAATTCACAGTTTTTGGAAGGACTAAGCCAAGTCATGCGAATGACAATGGTTTATAGTCTGCCTCCTAGAGGAAATGAATATTAACCCGTTAATTCCCAAGTGTTCAATTCTGTGAATATTTCAACAAAATTCACATAGGTGCATTAAAATAGATTGAAAATAATAACCCAGGGCTTATATATTATGCTAATAGTATTATAATATAACAATCATTTTATAATACGATTTTATTATTATTATCATATAATTATATGCAGTTAAATATATGCTATATTTGAGTTTTTATAGGTGCTCCACATCTGGGACAATGGAAAAAATGGGTTAAGAATACGTAGAATTTAGGAAAATAGAGAGGAAGCCTTCTGTGTTGAGGAAAGAGCAGGATTAAAGGAAAAGGGTGATGTTTGCATTTGTTATAATCTTTAGTCATGCCATGAATGAGGATATAATCAAGGTCTCTGGTATGTGTTAAGTACACATGATGTATTCAATAAATGCACATTTAGTACAGAGTATTTTATTTCTGTTGGAACTATTCTGTGATGTAGCCCATTAATTCATAATAAATCATCCATTAACATACATACAGGTTTACTATTTTGTGAAAAACTTATTTTGGCTTTGGTGGCTATGCTGAGATCAAATTTTAAAATATATTTCTCATCAATGTTTGGGGAACCCTGATGGCCACTTATGATTCCCTTAAGCCTTTTTGTAATATTTTATTATATGCTTTCAAGTTTCAACTCTTTTTCTCATAAAAGGATATTTATTTATGCAGCTAATACTGCTTTTTAAATATTTCTACACTTTTAGGATTTAAACTCCTCACAGTGATAGCAGTCAGATTTACATAAGCAGTATTTATATTGAAGTTAGGTAGCCAGAGTCTATTAATATCACCGAGTTGCTGGCTATTTTGAAAACTGGGAAGACACTATTGTGGAGGGCATGGAATAAAATAGATCTCCTTATTTGCTTATAAAGATGGAAAGAAGTGTGGCATTAGTCCTCAAGAAAATTATTTTCATTTTAAAAATAGCCTCAGTGTGTTTCCCGAATATTCTAGCTTATAAAGATGGAAGGAAATTTTGCATTTAGTCTTTAAGAAAATTATTTTTATTTTAAAAATAGCCTTTGTGCTTCTGGATATTCTAAATATCTTTTTGAGTATGCTTGTACATATTCTAGATAGAACACGGTGCCCTGAAAACTAAAGAATGAACTTAGGCAGAGTAGAAATTGAAGGAACATCTGTAGAGATGCTGATCCAATCTGAATACCCCAAATTCAATTCAGGTTATCTGGGAAGACGTTCTGGGGGGATGAGCAAATAGTGATTACAACGGAATAAAGTAAGTAAAGATAGTATTCAATATTTGAAGGAAGAATCTTTTCAGAGGGGAGATGGCTGGGCTTGCATCTCTGAAAGGGAAGAATCCGAAGGGATAGACTTGGCATTGTCTCTATGGAGAACACATCTGCTGGTGGTTCTAGCTCCCCGGGAGTGATTTTTATGCCTGAGACTCTAAGAGCTTGGTTAATTGTGCAACCAGCGGGGCTTCAGATCCATTCTTGGAGTAGATAATAATTTCTGACCTTTTAACACTGACGCTGAACCCCCCACTGATCATCAAATTGAATTATTGCTGTGGGGCCCAGTTTGGGTGACCACCTGTTCTAGGTCAGGTAACATCTAAATGGATTGGGCATATTCTTCAATTAAAATGAGTGATTGCATCAGCGACGAATTTCTTAGAGAAAATTAGGAAAATATAGAACTTGATGGAGCCATGTTGTGAGCAGAAGTCTGCAGTAGTCAATAACCCGTCCTCTGCCATGTGCATAGGCCAGTCTTCAAAAGAAATCTGCCAACCACTGAGCTAACTAGAGATGAAGGATAGACAGCAAATGCCCTGCCTGCATTCCAAATATTCCAGAGGCCCAGTTATACCTGACCCTATACGTCGTTTGACTCTGTGGAACAAATTCCAAAAAATATCCTAATAACAATCCTATTGTTTCATATGGAATGTGCATTGCTATGGTAACAGAAGGGTACCAAGAAGGCAAGGGATTGTGAGAAATGATGCCATTTCCATAGACTAGTGATATCCACATTCCTCAATATTTACCCCTTTGTGGACAAACTGAACCTTGACACTTCCTACTGATTGATGCTGGTGTGCATCAGAGTGACAATACAGATCTGCTATTCTTCAAACCAGATGGGTTGTGCTTTTCTTATTAGTATTTCAGATACTACAAGGAGGCTGTGGATTGGGTAGTGATGACTCTATAAAATCAACAACTTTCTTGCTAGAAAGTATGGTTTCCGTGGAGTTTAACAGTATGCCTCGAGAGGGAACAGTTAGTTGGAAAAAGACAAAATATGGCCACTTTTTAAAAGAAAATTGAATTAAAATATTCATCAGTGATTATTTTAGACAATGAATACCAAATTGACAATGGCACTTTTCTGGAGTTAAGAGCTTGTGTTTAAATGTGTCTCACTACTCTGTGACAAGAATAAGAGATGAGTATTAGGTGAGATTCAGATAACCATTTGTGTGTGTGTGTGTGTGTGTGTATTACTGGAGATTGAACCCAGAGGCATTCTATCTCTGAGCTACAACCCCAGTCATATTTATTTTTTTATTTTGAAACAGGATCTCACTGAGTTGAAGAGGGCCTCACTAAGTTGCTGAGGCTGGTCGCAAACCTTCCATTCTCCTTTCTCAGTCTCCCAAGTACTGGGATTACAAGCATGTGCCACCACTCCCAGCTAGATAACCATTTTTTAAAAAGTCTAACAGCCAAGATTCTTTTTTATTGAACATACATTTGGATTTCTACTATTTTAAGTTATTAGAAATGCTTGTATTTATTCCGATAGTGACTTAACCCACTAACTCTTTTCATAGACCATGGGAAACTTTACTCCCTTCCTTCCTTCCTTCCTTCCTTCCTTCCTTCCTTCCTTCCTTCCTTCCTTCCTTCCTTCCCTCCTTCCCTCCCTCCTTCCCTCCCTCCTTCCCTCCCTCCTTCCCTCCTTCCCTCCCTCTCTCCCTCCTTTTTGGTACTGGGGATTGAACCCACAGGTATTCTACCTCTGAGCTACACCCCCCAGCCCTATTTTATTTATTTTTTTATTTTGAAACAGGGTCTCACTAAGTTGCTGAGGGCCTCTCTAAGTTTCTAGGGGTGGGGAGAGGGCCTCGAACCTGTGATCCTCCTGTCTTAGCCTCCCAAGTACTGGGATTACAGGTGTGCGCCACCACACTCAGTTCACAGTAGCTTTTCAAGCTTAGAATAAATCTTTAGAAGAGGTGTTTCTGGGGTGACCATGGAAGAGGCAGCCCCCATGATCCAAAATTTTTATTTCCAAAGACAACTAAGAAAAAAGCAATGAAGGTTGAAACAAAGGCAAGTGCCAGTGTCCGGGAGAGAGTGCTGCTTGGCGCTTTCCTATCTTGGATTCTCAGGCTTTTCACACTGGCGGCCTGGCATGCACCGCCACGGCGTGCCCAACTGTGACAGTGCTCCTTCAAGATTAGAAGATTAAAAGAAGCACCCAGCTTATACGTTTTGTTGTTGTTGCTTTTTCCTTGCCAACTTCATCTCATACTGAGAAGAGTGGAAGCTCTCCTCCCTCAAGTCCTGACACCAATGGAACTAACCGAACCAGAATTGCAACTGGTCTGGGCTTGCAGATGGAACCGGACTAAATATACATATGTATATATCTTGTTCTCTTGCCATAAAGTTCTAAAGCTGCTGTCTGTTCCAGGAAGCCAGGCTTAAATGGGCTGTCTTCCCAGTTAAGGCCAACTGTGAATAAATTCAGTTCTTACTAAATTCAATTCTTACTCCTCCATTGTTTCTTTTTTGTTGTTAACTAGACTCCCGATGCAGGTGGATGACTGATTTCAGTCTCTTGGGACCCCCATTATCAAGCTTCTGGGGTGTGTGTGTGTGTGTGTGTGTGTGTGCATGGTGTAACAGAGTTGGAATCACTCTGCTACACTACAAATCAGAAGATGTTGTCTGTTTAACAGATTATATAGTTATTTTAATTTTAATATAAAAACATTTCATGATGTACCACCAAGAGATATTTTATCCTTTAATAAGTTCAAGAACTATTCTAGAGGGACAATACGTATTTAGAAGTGAAAACTTTAATTAAAGAACATTTTCAACTAATATAGTCCAATAATTTGTAGGGAGGAGGAAAGGGCTTTGAGCAGTAACATTTTAAGATGATTGAGGATTGTATTTGTTCGTCGTTTTAAAATACCCTAAAGCCAATAATTTGTATAAGGGCAACCGTTCAATATTTAAGCTATAAAAATAGCCATCATCTATTTTAGGTAGCAGTCAGTTTGGGGGGAACATCTTGCTGTAAAGTCCCATTCATAAAGACCATTTCAAGTAAAACTGCAGTTCACCTGGCCTTTAATGAAATGTCTTTATTTATTTGACCTAATACCAATGGTCATACTAGAGACTAGAGAAGCTTGCCTCTACAGTAGATGGGCTGCTACTGTTTTTCTAAATAGTCCTTGTTTAGATTTGATTCTTAAAATGTTGGGGTTGTTGTTCTTGTTTTTTTTGTTCATTTTTGGTACTGGGGATTGAACCCAGGGGTGCTTTACTACTGAGCTATATCCTGTGCTCCATCCATCCATCCATCCATCCATCCATCCATCCATCCATGCATCCACCCATCCGTGCATACATCCATCTGTCCATCCGTCTGTCTGTCCATCCGTCCATGCATGCATGCGTGTGTGTGTCCGCCTGTCCATGCATCCATGCATCCATCCATGCATCCATCCATGCATCCATCCATCCATGCATCCACACATCCATCCATGCATCCATCCATTCATCCATCACCCATCCATCCATTCATCCATCTGTGCATCCATCTTAGGGTCTTGTTAAGTTGCTCAGGCTGGCCTCCTTCCTCAGTTTCCCGAGTAGCTGTAATTACAGGTGTGTGTCACCAAGCCAGGAAGAAACTTAGGGGATTTTGGGTGGTGTTGGTGTTGGGGATTGAACCCCAAGGGCATTTATCACTGAGCTACATCCCCAGTCTTTCTTTATTTCTCTCTCATTCATTCATTCATACTGGGGTTAAACCCAGGAGCATTCTACTTCCAAGATACACCCCCATCCCTTTTAATTTTTTTTTAAATTTTGAAACAGGGTCAAAGTCCTAAAACAAGTTTGAAAATCAAGTGTTTAAAACATATTACTAGAATCCTTAAACTCAAGAAATTTAATTTTATTTGGTATTTCTTTCCTTATTACAAGCCTAGAATAGACCAAGAGAAATTTTAGAAAGTACTGATAGCATATGTGTGGCTTCGGACTTCTAGAATTACATCATTTTATAATAGCCTAAGAATTACAAATCTAACCATTATGTTTCTGTTGTAAATTAATTGCATATCCTTGCAGTACTTTCAGCAATTGATATCACAATGTATATATTTTGAGTAAAGCACTTAAATATATTCTGGTTAGAGGCAATCTATTTAAAAGTGGAATATCCTTCAATAAATATTCTTCATAAAGTAAAATGACTGGATTGTTCCAAAATGGGAAAGGGAACGATAGGACTAAAACTAAAGATGTATTTAAACAAATTATAGAAAGTCTGAACAAATTGCAGAAGGTTCATCTTTTTTGTTTTTTTGGTGGCAGTACTGGGATTGAACCCAGGAACATTCTACCTCTGAGCTACATCCCCAGTCCTATTTTAGTTTTATACTGAAACAGGGTCTCACTAGGTTGATGAGAGTCTCACTACTTGCTGAGACTGTCCTTGAACCTGCGATCCTTCTGTCTCAGCCTCCCAAGTACTGGGATTACAGGCATGCACCACCACAGCCATCTCAAGAAGGTTTATAAAGAATAGATCTATGCCGGGCGTGGTGGTGCATGCTTGTAATCCCAGTACTTTGGGAGGTGGAGACCGGAGGATCCGGGTTCGCGGCCAGCCTCAGCTCTCTCTCTCTCTCTCTCTCTCTCTCTCTCCTTAGTAAGGCTCTCTGCAACTTCGTGAGACCCGGTTTCAAAATAAAATATAAAAAGTAGGGTCGGGGGTATAGCGCGGAGGTAGAATGCCCCTGGGTTCAATCCCCGGTACCACAAAAAAAAAAAAAAAAGAATAGATCTGAGGAGATTTGTGTATGATTAAGTTGACTATAAATGTGAAAAAATTATTTATAGGGTTTTTCTAAAATCAAAATTCAACACACTAGTGTAACACCAAAATCTAGTTTTTTTGTTTTGTTTGGTCTTGTTTTTTTTTTTTTTTTGGTGGTATTGGGGATTTAACCCAGGGGCATTCTACTTTTTTTTTTTTTTTTGCGGTACCGGGGATTGAACCCAGGAGCATTCTACCTCCGCGCTATACCCCCGGCCCTATTTTTTTTTATACTTTATTTTGAAACCAGGTCTCACAAAGTTGCAGAGGGCCTCACTAGGTAGAGAGAGAGAGAGAGAGAGAGAGAGAGAGAGAGCGAATCCAGATCCTCCGGTCTCTGTCTCCCAAAGTACTGGTTTACTAGCGTGCGCCACCATGCCCGGCTGGCATTCTACTTTTGAGCTATACCCCCAGCCCTATTTATTTGTTTGTTTGTTTATTTATTTATTTATTTATGGTGCTGGGGATTGAACCCAGTGGAATTCTATCTTTGAGGTACACCCCCAGCCCTATTTTTATTCTTTATTTTGAAACAGGGTTTCACTAAGTTGCAGAGGGCCTCACAAATTGCTGGGGCTGGCTGCGAACCTGTGATCCTCCTGTCTCAGCCTCCCAAGTACTGGGATTACAAGCATGCGCCACCATGCCCAGCTTATTCTTTATTTTGAAACAGGGTTTCACTAAGGAGCTGAGGCTGGCTGAGAACCTGTGATCCTCCTGTCTCAACCTCCCAAGTACTGGGATTACAAGTGTGCACCACCACGCCCAGATTGAAATATAGTTCTTTATGTTTTATCAAGGTAATTTCTTCTGTTTTTTTTTGTCTTAAGTTTTGGTTTTTGGTTACTTAGGGACATTAAATTTCAAAAGTGTTAGGGTTCATTTAAACATCTATTTGTTTTAAAATCTTTTAAATAATCACTTTATAACAGGTTAAATCTTATTTATAACTGATTAAATGAACAAATATTATTTTACATTGACATGGGCTATTTGCTATGGATACACGTATTCTAAAATTTTATAAAAGTCTGATGTCTTGGTATAATGCTGTCAATTATGATTGTTGTCTTGACATGTTATAAAAATAAGTAAATTATTTTGTTGCTTGTTAAACTCTCATTAAATTCTAATTATGGATATTCTACCTGATATGTTATAACTGTAGAATGATGTGCTTTCTGCCCAATGGTAATTCACCTTGGTTTACATGGAAAAGAGGTTTTTTTTTTTTTGTACTGGGAATTCTCCCTCCAACTTACACCCCCAGCCCTTTTTATTTTTTTCATTTTGAAAAAGGTTCTCTCTCACTGAGTTGCCAGGGGGCCTAGCTAAGTTGCTGAGGCTGGCCTCAAATCTGCGATACTTGTGTCTCAGCCTCCCAAGTACTGGGATTACTGGTGTGTGCCACTGTGCCTGGCTAACAGGGACTCTTAAATGTATCTTTTTGACAAAACTAAACTTTTACAGACAAGTTGGTTTTCTTTGATTATCCAGGGCCAAAATTAGTAGGACTGAAAAAGAGTTTCTTGGTTCACATCTACTATGCAAACTGGATTTGCTTTTCTTTTAATAGTTCATTTTGTATTACCATGTTAACTTTGTAACTTGCCTGTCAAAGATGCTTTCTGTTGCCTACAGAACAGGTAGGAATAAATATAACAATGGACTCCAGGTAAACTTAGCCTAAGAACCACTTTTTTGTACTGGGGATTGAACCCAGGGGCATTCTACCTCTAAGCTACACCGCCAGTCATATTTTATTATTATTTTTGTTGTTGTTTTGAAGCAGGGTCTCCTTAAGTTGCTGAGGGCTTCAGTAAGTTGCTGAGGAAACTTTCATGTTTCAAATCTCCATTTTCAGAGAACCAACGGGTGACGAAGCTTTTGTAAGGGGTAGCAAAGGAAATGTACATTTGCAGATTCAGATAGCCAAAGAACCTGTTTCAGTCAGGTCTCAACGTCCTTGGCCCCATTGGTGGTGGTGTTGTTGGTGGGGCTGGTGGTGGTGGGGAGCCCTTTAGCCATTCCTCCCAGCATGAGGAAATGTGAGATGCAGGAGGTTGTCAACTTTGAGGGATTCTGTTTCAGTGTGGCATCCTGTGGGGTCCCACACATTCAAAGGTATAGCACACTTTATGCCTTTTGCTAGCCTAATAATCTGGAAAGCAGGCATCCCTCTTTGAAACTCTAGTCATATAGCACTCAGTAAGTCACTTGGTTTCCTCCCAAAAGAAAATCTTTGAGCAATTTTTTTTTCTCTCAAAGGCTTTTGCCAGTAAGCTTGAAATGGAATGTAGATGAATGTTCCCACTCAGTTCATCTGAGAAACTGCTTTGATAGTATCATTGATATCACCAGGCTACATACAGGTAAACGGAGGCTTAGAAGTGTTAATTAACTTGATGAATTCCACACATTTTATCCAAAGCCTGTGCATTTAGCACTCCGTTGTATTCTCCAGGAAGACCAACAACCCAACATTCTAAAAACGATGGAGCAAATCTGAACCCAAGAGGTCTTACTCCCTTATCATAATGTAACATTCTTCCTTCTTTTATTATGATCCTATATTCTTCCTCCCTACCTCTCTCCCTCCCTCCCTCCCTCTCTCCCTCCCTCCCTTCCTTCATTCCTTCCATTTAATTTTTTTAGTACTGGGGTTTGGAACAAGAACCTTGCACCTGCTGGACAAGTGCTCTACCACTGAGCCACATCCCCAGACCCTTTATATTTGAGGAGGAATAGAAGAAATAAAAAATAGCTAGAAAGGAGACATAAAGGAAGGAAAAGTGCCAGGCATGGTGGTGCATGCCTGTAATCCCAGTACTTGGGAGGCTGAGACAGGAGAATTGCAGATTTGAGACCAGTCTCAGCAACCTAGCAAGAACTTGTTTCAAAATAAAAAGGGCTGGGGGGGGGACCCCGATCCAAGATGGCGATGGAATAGAAGCCCCTGAATGAACCATCTCAAAATTGCCTCGGGGGCTCAGAACCGAACAACATCGCACAGCCATAGGAGAACCAAAACCCAATATCCAGTAACCCGAGTATGACTACACAGACACAGAGTCTACCAGCTACAGAATCCCACAGAAAACTGCAATCCCATGTTGGCAGGATCAGTAGGGAGCCATCTTCCCCTGGACCCTACAGCCTGAGCTAATAGCCCCCCCACACCAGCAAATCGGGGCAAGTAATCGGAGTAGAACTCTGTGAGTGGTGGGGCCATCTCAGCTGCAGATCGTGAATACCCTTCAAAAGCTGCTCTAGCGCAGGCTCCTGCCAGAGCCATGTACCTCCCCCCACTGTGCATTGGACCCTGTGCCAGCCAAGAATTGGGCAGCTCCGGCGCCCCACCTCGGTCACCCCCACCATCCCGCACCACCTGGGTGGCCCTCTGCGCCCTGCCTCTGACCTCCGCGCCATCCCGCGTGACCGGGATGGCCCTCTGCACCCCGCCCCAGACTCCAACGCCGTCACCTGAGACCCGGGCAGCCCTCTGCGCCCCGTGTCAGACACCCACGCCCCCTGGCGCTGCTACCTGAGACCCAGAGCCTGAACCTCTCTCACCTTCACAGGAGCCCTTGTGCCATGCTTCAGAGCCTGGATACCCTCTGGGGCCACCACCTGAGACCCGCGCGACCCTCCACGCTGCCTCAGAGCCAGGGCACGCTCTGGCACCTCCACCCAAGATCCAGGAGCCCACGCAACTCCCTGGGGCCTGCGTGTGATCCTCTGGCCATGCCTCAGCGCCCGTGCACCCTCAGGCACTGCCACCTGATACCCGGAGTCCGCACCCCCCTTGGGACCACGCGAGATACATAGCACCACGCATCAGAGCCTGGGCAACCTCCGATGACGCCTCCTGAGTCCCGGAGCACGTGTGCATCCCTTGGGGCCCGGGCGACCCTCAGCACCCGTGCCTCGGAGACTGGACATCTTCCGGCACTGTCAGCGGTGCCTCGGAGCCCACATCCAACACTGCGCCTCAAAGTGCACCTCACATGCCAATACCTGAGCTCTGGAACCTGCGTGCCCCCTCCCCCCACACACACACCGTGCCCGGTCGACCAGAGGGGAGGGAACCACAGCCTGCAGCGTACTGACCCAATTGGGACTACAGGGACCATCAAGAGGTCTTATACATAGAAAGGAAGATGATGTAGAGGCAACAGAAACACAAAATTGAAAACACCAAAAATATGAGAATGAGAAACAGTGAGGAAACGAGAAACATAATACATCAACAAGTGAGATTACTGATACTGACCTACAGGAAATGCAAGACAGAGAATTCAGAATTTTGATCTTCAGAATGATGAAAGGCCTCAAAGAAAGTGTAGAGGAGATGAAGGAGGAAGTTGGAGCTCTAAGAAAGAATCAGAAAGAAACACTGAATGAAAGGAAGGAGTCAATAAACGAATTAAAGACTGCAATAGAAACCAACTCTAGTAGGCTCAACCACATGGAAAACAGGGTATCACTCCTGGAAGACAGCTCATTCAAAACTGAGAACACAGTTAATGATATACAGAAGATATTAAAACAACACACCCTGGCCATTCAAGAAATACAAGACAATGCAAGACGTCCTAATCTAAGGATAAAAGGCATCGAAAAAGGATTAGAAACACAGACTAAGGGTATAAGAAACCTCTTCAAAGAAATAATTTCAGAGAATTTTCTGAACATAGAAAAGGATTTGGACATTCACATACAGGAGACATATAGAACACCATTAAGACAGGACCAAAGAAGGACTTCCCCACGCCACATAATAATTAAAATGTCTAACATAGAGGTCAAAGAAAGAATCCTAAAAGCAGCAAGAGCAAAAAATGGGTGACATACAGGGGCAAAACAATAAAAATCACCCCCGACTTCTCAACCCAAGTCAGGAATTCCAGGAGGGATTGGTATGAAGTACTCCGGACCCTGGAAAAAAACAACTTCCAATCAATACTTGATATATCCAGCAAAGCTATCATTTCAAATTGATGGAGAAATAAAAATGTTCCTTGATAAACAAACACTTAAAGAATTCATGAGGACCAAGCCAACACTGGAGAAAATCCTAAAAGAAATGAATCACAAAGAAGGAAAAACACACAATTTTCAAAACCACAGGAGAGGTGAACTCCACCACGTAGGCAATTAAACAAGGAGATCTGTCACTACAGTAAACAGAAAACAAAACTCAAAATGATAGGAAACAAAATTATATCTCAATAATAACATTGAATGTCAAAGGACTCAACTCCCCAATTAAAAAGCACAGACTGGCAATGTGGATTGAAATGCATAACTCAACTATATGCTGCTTATTATTAGAAGAAGGCATAGGTTCAACACTCCAACATATAGGCACAGGTAGAAACTTCCTCAACAAGACCTCCAAAGCACAGGAAATTAAAACAATAATTAATAAGTGGGATAGCATTAAACTATAAAGCTTCTGCTCATCAAAGGAAAACATCAAGTGCCTAAAGAGAAAGCCTATGGAATGGGAAAAGATCTTTGCAAGGTATCCCTCCGACAGAGGTCTAATATCTAGGATATACAAAGAACTTAAAAGACTTTACACTAAAAAGACAAATAATCCGATGAAGAAGTGGGCAACTGAAATGCATAGACACTTCACGAAAGAAGAGATACAAATGGCCAAAAGATACATGAAAAAATGTTCAACATCATTAGCAATCAGGGAGATGCAAATCAAAACTACTCTAAAATTTCATCTAACCCCAATTCGAATGGCAATCATTAAGAAGTCAAATAAAAACAAATGTTGGAGAGGATGTGGGGAAATTGGGACTCTTCTACACTGTTGGTGGGATTGCGACCTAGTTCAACCACTATGGAGATCAGTGTGGAGATTCCTCAGAAAACTGGGAATGGCTGGGCGTGGTGGCGCACACTTGTAATCCCAGTACTTTGGGAGGTGGAGACCATAGGATCCGGGTTCGCAGCCAGCCTCAGCGCTCTCTCTCTCTCTCTCTCTCTCTCTCTTCCTGTCTCTCTCTCTCTCTCTACCTAGTGAGGCCCTCTGCAACTTTGTGAGACCCGGTTTCAAAA
>PVJS01014641.1:20274-40165 GCA_004027185.1 Glis glis | reverse complement strand
AAAAAAAAAAAAAAAAAGAAAAAGAAAAATAAGAGGCTGGGATGTAAGGAGCTCAGAGGTAGAGCACATGCTTATGGTCCTGGGTTTGATTCCCAGCACCAGAGGGGAAAACAATTAAGAATTCAGTAAGTGATTTAGCAGTAGTTTAAACACAGATTAGGAAAGCAAATTAGTGAACCAAAAAGCTGTTATCTAGAAAATATCTAGGAAGAAAATTATGAATGATGAAAATTATCATTGTGAAAAAAAAAGAAGAAAAAAGAGAACTACAAAAAAGCGCATAAGAAACACAGGATAAGAAGTAAAATGTCTGGCATACATGTAATTAAGAGACCTGGAAAAGGGAGGGGGCATGGAATAGAATCAATATTTAAAGAACTACTGGCCAAATATTTTCCAAAACTGAGGAAGGCATTGGGCCACAGACTGGAAAAGCTCTAGAGATACAAATCAGGATAAACACAGGAAAACCACACCCATGCATGTCACAGTAAAACTGATGAAAATAAGTAATCTCTAAATAACTGTTTCTATGCCCCAAAACACAGTGAATCAAAAGGCTGTTATCTAGAAAATATCTAGGAAGAAAGTTACTTAGCATTTACAACATTTTCATTTTAGAAACTGGAAAAGAAAAAAATCATTTAAAAAATTGTACCTGGGATATGAAAGATAAATATCTGTGTTTTAATCTTTGAGCACAATGAATGCTAACAATTAGCCAAAATTCTATTCTCCTGAAGCAGTAAAAGAGGAGACACAAGTCATGTAGGAACTTTACACCTTTACTTTAAAAACACTGTAAGCTCTCTCCCCATGTCTTCAGACACCAAAATATGCCAATTCCAACACCAGCAATCACTTCTCCTACTGACACCCACATGTGATGTTCAGCCACAGAGAACACCTCTAACCTTCTCCCAAGACTTACTAAAACGATCATGTAACTTACTGCTTGAATTTAAGTAATTCATTGATTCAAGATAGAAATAAAACTTCTGTGTGGTTTTCCACTAATAAAAGGCAACAACTGGAACTAAAGTGCCCAAGAAAGATCACCCATACCTACACAGGAGGCTGGGATAAAACTTACAAATACAAGTAATGGTGTTAAAAGCATGTGTAGCATTTCCCTCCCTGTGACTGGACTAAGTTTACAATCCACATGGTTGAGCAGCTGCTTAGTACCTCGCTGGGGTTCCAACCATCTTCCTCAGAGAGGTGAAGAGCCTTCCTTAGTCATAAGCCACAAACCAAATGATTAGATAGATCCAACCAAGACACACCATCCTGCTAGATAGTGTATTATACCACAAAAAGACAAAAATGAAACTGTATATCTAGCAGTAAGATGGAACAATGCATTACCCTAAGAGGAAACCAAAAAATATAGTAAGGATTAAAAAATTAAAAGAATTGTCAGGCGCACGCTTGTAATCCCAGTACTTTGGGAGGCAGAGACCGGAGGATCCAGGTTCGCGGCCAGCCTCAGCTCTTTCTCTCTCTCTCTCTCTCTCTCTCTCTCTCTCTCTACCCAGTGAGGCCCTCCGCAACTTCGTGAGACCCGGTTTCAAAATAAAGTATAAAAAATAGGGCCGGGGGTGTAGCGCGGAGGTAGAACGCCCCTGGGTTCAATCCCCGGTACCGAAAAAATAAATAAATAAATAATTAATTAAAAAATAAAATACCTCAGCACTGTATTAATCTGAAAGTACCCAATTTTTAGTTAATACAGCATACTGAGTTAGGTACTAAAACCTTTAATAAGCTTACCATAGTAAGTTCTCCCTGTGGTCAGCACTTTCTGGTCACATGTGCTGTTCTCACTGGATTACTATCATCTTTTTATATAAAGAAAAAGACTCATGACACCGAGATTTCCCTGTGACGAAAATCGGCCTCCCACGTTTTGTTGCTGCTTTCTTGCTCCCAGAGGACCTACCAATGCTAATTGGATTTTGCTCATAGTCTGTGGCCCAGACCCTCTGCAGAGACCTTCATTCAGTCTTTAGATAAAAGCCTCTGAAGGCCTCCACAACCCACCTGCACCAGCCTACTCATTGTCTGGGTGAGTTATAAATATCTTAGCCAACTTAAAAAGGCCTTCCAAAGGAGAGCGCAGGGTTTCTTCCCCCCTTCCCAGCTGTCCCTTTTCTGGAGGTCTACTTACATCATCCTCTCCTCTCTTCTCCTTGCATTCTACCCAGTGAGGCCACACTTTCGCTGTTTAGAAAAGTTTAAACCTTTTCCTTCACTACATCCTGCTATACCTATTATAATGATAATCTGCACTGAAATGCCATTTTCTCTTACTTTCTACCATACTCTTCATTGTGTACTTCTCTAAAACCAGAGTGCAAAACTCAGTTTCCATGCATTGCAATCTGTACATAGGTAAGTCCTCAGCCAGGCACCTGCCCGGTTGATAGACTTGAGGGTGACCTCGGGTCAGGAGTTCAGGGCCCTTCCCTTACATTTTTCCCCTAGGTCTGATTCTAGTAAATGGAAAGTTACCCTCTGACTTATAGCCATAGGGCTGTTACCTACACACATAAATGATTTAATGAAGTTAATGCCAAGAGATTACTGACAAGGAGTGAGGAGCTCGAGTCACTGTCTGGTGGTTGCTCCAATTTATCGATAGAAAGAAAAAAGAATATGAAATGTAAACTTTAATTTCCAAAAATTATCACTTGCATTTAAAATATCTCGTACTGGTCAACAATTGTCATATCGTCTCTCATTTGACAGATCCACACAAAGACATCCAGTGTCGACTCTATATTCTGAGGCTGCTGTAGTTTTGGAGTCAGTCCACTGGGGTGCTCTGTGACCCCACTTGGAGGCAGCAGACATCTGGAGGACATGACAGGATTTGGGGCCAATAGGTAAAGACCCCATCATGAAAGAGGTCTATGCTCAGCAAGAAGCCCTGAGCCCTTTTAGAGGAGGCGCATGACACTAACTATGTCTTTAGAAGTACACCTGGGCTCTGTGTGGACAACGCTGGGGGAAGGGAAGGCAAGTGAGGAAGTAAGGGCCAGTTAGGGGGCTACTGCAGAAACCCGGGCAGACGCTTGGACGAGGGGAGCGGGCCTGCATAAGGGCAGGAAGGAACTCAAGTTCAAGGACTTGAGGGATGAATTTTTATTAAAAACAGAACCATGAACAAGGTTCTCCTGGATGACAAAATTCTCCACCCTCCTTGGGTCTTCATTATGCAATAATGTATTGTTCTTAAAGGTTTGGGAGAAGGTTCATTTAATTGCTTCTTTGTGTGCCCAGTGTGGTGGCGCACGCTTGTAATCCCAGTACTTGGGAGGCTGAGACTGGAGGATCCAGGTTCGCGGCCAGCCTCAGCTACTTAGTGAGGCCCTCCGCAACTTAGTGAGACCCTGTTTCAAAATAAAGATTAATAAATAGGACTGAGGGTGTAGCCCGGAGGTAGAATGGCCCTGGGTTCAATCCTCAGTACTGCAAAAAAAAAAAATTGCTTGTTTGTTTCTTGTTGTGTTTTTTATTTGTTTTGAATTTTTGTTTTATTTTGTTTTATTTGTGGTGCTGGGCATCAAATCCAGGGCCAAGGACACCATATAAGAAACTACTCTAACAATCCATGAGCCAAGATGAGGTACTGTCCTGAAGCCCTCCTCAGCCCTATAAGAGCTCCTAGAAGCTTTATTTATCTCTATTATTTCCTGGCCCCCAGTACACCACCAGACACAAAGCACTCAAAACTATAAAAACAGAAACAGTCCCCGGTTTCTGAGATTCCCCTGAGGCAGATGAAGGAACACACTCCTGGAGCACTCTCCCCTTTCCCACAGGAAGGTGGGGTGAGGCCAGCACAGACCTCCAGCAGGAGGAGGCTCCTCCTTCCCACAGCAAGGTCACCACCATGTAGAGGTTTTATAAGGGGTCTTTTTTCTCTTCTTTTTTTGGAGGTGGGGAAGGTGCTAGACATTGAACCAGGGCTCAGGCATGCTCTACCACTGCGCTACACTCCCAGCCTTGTAAGGATCTCTGATAGTTTTAAATGGTCCCAATCAATCCCACTTCTCCAACTCCCCCAACCCACCAATTGTGGGGAAAACAAGGGCAAGAATAAAAAATGGTTTAGTTTTAGGCACACAGAAAGTGAAGAAATGCTTATTAATACTTATGAGGGAACTGATTGAGAAGCTCCTGTGAATTTAAATAAGAATAGGTAAACAGGACTTGAGGGATGGGAGGTGCAAGAGGCCTGGGAAGAGCCTTGGCCCTTTCTCTTCTCCCTTCACAAGGCCACTCCTCCGCACTAGCACTGTGGGAAGATGAGCAGTAGGAAGAGAGGGGAGATGAGAGAATTTTAGAATCCTGAGATCCAAGAGGGAAAACAAGAGGAACAGGCAAATGCCAAGTTGAGTCTCTGAGAATTTATCAGAAGCTACACAACCTAGGACTAGGGCCTACAACCTAGTCTTTCTTCCACAAGAGACTAATATGTGTCTAATATAAGTCTACTACAATAAGGTCCATATATTCCTGTTCCCATCCAGTTTACAGTTCAACAATCACAATCAGACACTAACAATTGTGAGCAGATAATTATAGCTGGACATCAGCCCTACTTCTCAAAATTCTGATGAGACCTATAGTAAGAAATATATATTACATCATAACCCAGCATACAAAAGTACAAAAGTATGTGCGGGTACCTCCACAAAATCCTAGAGGGGCTCACTGTTATTGCAAGGGACCATCTAATCCATGAGTACAGGTATGGTCTCAGACCAAATACTGTCCCATTATGTATGTAGGACTGTATCATTGCTAGTATAAACAACAGAAATATGGACTTGAAATTTAAAAAAAAAAACATTTAGCACTATGAGTTAAATCAACAGATAGTAAAAGAGTAACTAATATAGAGAGTATGTCCCAAAGGTTCTGGATATTAAAGGTTACTCTGAACTTTCAAAAAAGCATGGGACATAAAAATATTGACTAAAACCTTTAATTTAAGATTGAGGAAGCAGGCTCAAAAGTTTGCCCCAAGATGACAGTTGGGGGATGGGGAAACTAACAATTCATTTGAGGACACTTCAAACATCAGAACGATAGGATCTCTGCACATCTTCCCTTCACATGCATTCAGTTATTAGTCAGGATGAAGTTCAATTACACTACCAAACTAATAAAATATTTCCAGTTTTTTATAATGAATATAAGTTCATGTGTGCACTTTTTGTTTTATAAGCACTTATAGGTCATCATTTGAGAAAAACTGAAAACTTTTTAAAACTTCTAAATCCTGCAAAATTCAATCTTATCCCTTAAAAGACCAAATCCAAATTGGTGTCTACAATTAGATCTTCTCTAGTGTATAAAGTTTAAGGCAATACCAGCATTTGTAGAGATGCACTCACTAAGTCACTAACTTATTACACATAAAAAGTTCCAAGGCTGCAGATATAGCTCAGGGATAGAGTGTTTTAACATGCCCAAGGCCCTGGTTCAATTCCCAGCACAGGGAAAAAAAAAAAAAACTTAGAAGTAACTTCAAGCAGCAAACTTAGTGCCCAGTTCTTGGTTTTTCACACCATTCAAAATATAAGTGACCACAGGACCTTAAAAAAATGGATCATTCCAGGGTCGAGGCATGGGAAATACAAAATGAGCCTGGAGCATTGTGAAACCAGAAAGTAAAGAAATTCCTTTAAAGAGAAAGGGAGGGTGGTATTTCAAAATGACATAAGGAGCGACCTGAAAGAAGAGGTCCTGGTGGCAAAAGCTGGAACAATGTGAACAGCAAATTAAATCAAGATGCCAAGCGTGGTGGCGCACGCTTGTAATCCGAGTACTTGGGAGGCTGAGACAGGAGGATCTGGGTTCACGTCCAGCCTCAGCTACTTAGTGAGTACCTCTACAACTTAGTGAGACCCTGTTTCAAAATAAAGAATAAAAAAATAGGGCTGGGAGTATAACTCGGAGGTAGAATGCCCCTGAGATCATGGCCCCAGTACCGCAAAATAAATAATAAAATAAATAAATAAATAATAAATCAAGATAACACTGGATTATAATTCATATAATAGACAGCCATGAGTCGGTACTGATACAAATAGTTGGATGAATAGGAGAAATGGACTCTTCCTATCAGAAAAAAATTTTAAATGTACAAGAAATGCAACTTTTAAAAAACCATTAGAACAACATAGTGCAAAGTACATGCTCCACAGGTAGATGCCAAAATTAATGAATAGAAGATTAAAGATAAACGGTATTTGCAGAGTCCAAGTTTCTCTACCAAGATCTCTCTTAATTACAAAGGGAAACCATGCTAACTCTGCCTGGAGACCCTGGCAAACATCACCTTCACCAAGGTTCACATCATTAGTAACAACACACACCGACATCCCATAACCCTCATATGATGCACTGAAAAGGCGCTTTACTTCTGTGGTATTTTTCCCAAAAGGCAAAACCTCAATTTAATCATGAGAAAACACCAAATAAACACAAATGAGGTGCATTCTGCAAACTAACTGACCTGTATGTTCATTGGTGTCAAGATGATGAGAAAGACAAGACTGAGGAATCATCACAGAGCAGAGGAAACTAGATAAAAAGCAGTTAATTGCCATGTGAGAACCTAGATTGGACAGAAAAAGGATAGTAGAAAGATAAGAAAAATTAAAATAAAGCATGCAATCAATACTATTGTAATTCATAGTAATATAGTATTGTGCCAAGGTTAATTTATTAGTTTTGGTAATTCTATAGTGATATAAAATGTTATGGTTTTTTGCAACTTTTCAGTAAGTCAATAATTACATCAAAATTACATAATAAAACAAGCAACACTGTTCAATGTTTATAATGGAATTGGAATGTGACACTTAACGCACTCTTTTTTTCTTCATGTTTCCTTTACCAAAATCTATACAACCCAGTGAGAGCTGTATTCTAGAAAGAATAGTTTTAAAATCAGAAACATATCAAAAAATATCTCTTCCTTTTACTCTTGCGTATTTATGACTAGTTGAAACTCAAATGTCAAGAGGCATGAGAACCCTCTACAAACTAAGCTTGAGGGGATATCTTGGCATACTGAGGAGTAAGAGCAGAAAGCTTATAGTTTTATAAACTGTTTAGAATTGTTTGTGCCTTTTCCCTTTCAGGTGGAAAGTGGGGGGGGGGGTGAAATGGCTCTTTGTCGAAAATTTCAAGCCACTTGAATTATCTCTCTGAGTGAACCAGTTACCACTGCTAGGCATACATGACCCCGGGGATAACCACTAAGGGAGCCTCTGTTTCCACAGGCTGCATTCTGTGAGGCAAGATGGAGCTCATCTTCCTGGAGAAGGCAGATCTATATCTACATGTGAATTCAACACACAGTGACCAGTTTGTTAGCTTCAGGGAAGTAACTAACTAAGAAGCAAAAATAGATCTATGCTGGAGCAACAGAAATGGGCCCACTGGATCCTGGTGGCTACTTATACCTGTGTATAAATGAACACTGCACATGCGAAATGGGTTCTATCCCTAGCTTAGATGTGAAGATGGAGGTGGGTAAGTGCTTTGTCATTCATGAACCAGTGCTATTAGATCTAGTTACAACTGAAATGATACCATTAGATTTTTAACTAAAAGTAGCCTACCACTTTATAGTTTCAGAAGTACACGTTTTACTTTAAGTGAATTTCATAGGAATATTGGACAACACATACACTGTTTCCCTCCTACTAAACTCTCACAACATAGAACCCTTCTGTGACTGAATATGGTGGGGAGAGGGGAGGGATCTTTCCACACACATCAAACAATTCTCCAGTGGACACCAGCTGGCTATCCAGTAACTCAACTCATATCTGACACTCTCTACTTGGAGATAGCACCAGATCTCACAGGTGAAGGGCTTGGTCTCACAAGACTGTCCCCCATTTCAGACATCAGTGAAGTAACAGGTTGTTACCTATATTTCTAATCGACTAGCTATAAATCATGGTTCCCACATCCCCCTCCTCAGGTTAGATTAATTGGCAAGAGTGGCTCACAGAACTCAGGGAAATACTTTATATATCTTTACCAGAATATGGTAAAAGATATTGGAGAGGATACAGATGTATGACCAAAAGAAGAAGTACACAGAGTGAGGTCAGAAAAGGTCCCTGGTGAGAGCATCTGTCCCTATAGAGTGGGGAGATCCTCCTCCCTGCACATCTATGCATTCACCAGGCCAGAAGCTCATCAAACCTTCCTGTTCAAGAGATTTTATAGGGATTAACCTCCAGCCCCTTTCCCTTCCCAGAGGTCCATGGGTGAGGCTAAAAGCTCCAAATTCTAATCACTAGATCTTTCTGGAGACCAGCCCATCCAGAGGTTTTCTAGGGACTCCACCCTAAGCCACTTTAATACACTCAGGTGTGATCAATGGGATCTCTGGGACTGGGGGTGCAGCTCAGTGGTACAGCTCTGGTCTAGCAGGCCTGAGGTCCTGGGACTGCGCCTCATTATGAATAGCAGACACTCCAGTCACTCAGGAGATTTCAAGAATTTTAGGAGCTCAGTGACAGGGATGGGGACAAAGACAAAATATATTTTATACTGGACCACAATATCATCATCCCCATGTTATGAAGTAGGAGACAAGGATCAGAAAGATTATAGATCCAAGTCAGATGGCAGGTTGGCAGAACCAAGAGTCAGGTCAGGTGGGCTTCCCTACCCCAGTAAGAATGCACTAAAATAATAGCAAATCTCCCTTCCTAGATTGCTGCACTTTCTGCAATTGTATTCCTTCCATACTTATTAAGAGTAATTAGGTATTAGAAACAAGTTATCAGTTGTTAAAAGCAAGAGGCACTCCTACAAATAAATAATCTTCCAGATAAAAACAGCATCATCCCAGTTAGCTTCTATCAGCACATCAGTGTAATGACCCTAGATCTGGGCTACCCAAAATGGCAGCCATAAGCCACATGTGGCTACTCAGCACTTGAAACATACAGTCTTAAATTAAGATTTGCTGTACAAGCTGGGCATGGTGGTGCACACCTGTAATCCCAGTACTGAGACAGGAGGATCACAGGTTCGAAGTAATCCCAGTACTGAGACAGGAGGATCACAGGTTCGAAGCCAGCCTCGGCAACTCAGCGAGGCCCCCGGCAACCTAGCAAGACCCTGTTTCCAAATTAGAAATAAAATTGTGTTTCCTAAGAGAACTTCTGCATAATTCTCCAGGCATAAAACAAAGATTCATTTGGTACTATCAATCTGTATGTTTTTCTGAAAGAATATGCTATTACATTTGTAATACATGGCAAGAAAATTACACCAGGCAACATTACAAGTACATATATTTTTTTTAACTGGTAGATTTACAACTTAATTTGATCTTATGTTTTTCTGTATTGTTTGAACTTTTTCTATTTTTAATAAGTATTATAATAAGCTGGTTAATTTTTTAAGGTAATTATTAAAACTCAAGAGCCAGGCATGATGGCACACACCTGTAATCCCAGTTACTCTGAAAGCTGATGCAAACCAGGAATGATGGCATACACCTATAATCCCAGTACTTGGGAGGCTCAGAGTGGAGGATTGCAAGTTCAAGACCAGCCTCAGCAATTTAGCAAGGCCCTCAGAAACTTAGTAAGACCTTGTTCCAAAATAAAATAGGGGCCGGGCATGGTGGCGCACGCTTGTAATCCCAGTACTTTGGGAGGCAGAGACCGGAGGATCCGGGTTCAGGGCCAGCCTCAGCTCTCTCTCTCTCTCCCTGTCCCTCTTTCTCTCTCTCTCTCTCTCTACTTAGTGAGGCCCTCCGCAACTTTGTGAGACCCAGTTTCAAAATAAAGTATAAAAAATAGGGCCGGGGGTGTAGCACGGAGGTAGAACACCCCTGGGTTCAATCCCTGGTACCGCAAAAAAATAAAATAAAATAGGGATGGGGGGTAGCTTGGAGATAGAATGCCCCAGTACCAAAAAAAAAAAAAAAAAATAGAGAAAGCTCTCTGGATCCCAGGAATTCTGACCAAACTGGGCAACATAGAGACTCTGACTCTTCAAAAATAATCAAATAAGCCGGGTGTGGTGACTCACACCTATAATCCCAGTACTTGGGAGGCTGAGACAGGAGGATTGCAGGTTCAAGGACAGCCTCAGCAACATAATAAGATTCTCAGCAACCTAATGAGACCCTATTTCAGAACAAAAAAATAAAAAAAGGGCTAAGGGTATAGCTCAGAGGAAGAACGCCCTATTACCAATAAATAAATAAATAAATAAATTCCCAGTACAAATAAATGAGTAAATAAATAAAATAAGTCGAGCCCAATGATTCATGTCCATAATCCCAGCTACTTGGGAGGCTGAGGCAGAAAGATCACAAATTCTAGGCCAACCTAGGCAACTTAGTGAGACCCTAACTCAAAATAATAAAAGTGCTGGGGATATAGCTCAGTGGTAGACTGTCCCTGGGTTCAATCCCCCTTACCACAAATAATAATAATAATAATAATAATAATAAATAATAATAATAACTCCTCGCCAGGCGTGGTGGCTCACGCCTGTAATCCCAGTACTTGAGAGACTGAGACAAGAGATCGTAGGTTTGAGAGCAGCCTCAGCAACATAGCAAGACCCTCAGCAACCCAGTGAGCCCCTGTATCAAAACAAAAAATAAAAAGGACTGGGGGGTGTAGCCCAGAGGTAGAATGCCCCTAGTTCAATCCCCAGTACGAAAAAATAAAAATAAAATAAAAAGAGCCGGGCGTGGTGGCACATGCTTGTAATCCTAGTACTTGGGAGGCCCAGACTGGAGGATCGCAGGTTCAAGGACAGCCTCAGCAATTTAGTAAGGCTCTCAGCAACCTAGTGAGACCCTGTTTCCGAATAAGAAATAAAATCGGTCTGGGGATGTAGCTCGGAGGTAGAATGCCTCTGGGTTCAATTCCCAGTACTACAAAAATAAACTAAAATAAATAAAATAATAAAATAAAATGTAAAACTCAACTATTCACAGAGAACTTACAAAGGGGGGGGCTCAATAACTCTTTAGCAAAGCTCCTAAAACTGGGGACAAACTTTATATTCTAGAAATAAGAACAGGAATATATTGATCAATACCTTTAAATGTTCTGTTATAAAATGTCTATCCACCCACAGTAACTTCCACGCTCCCTAAGTTTTTATTCATCCATTATCAACTCTACCTAACCTCACACATTCGGATAAAACCAAGAGTTTGACCTTAACCAACCCGCCCATAACACACTTCCAGACCTGGAATCAGCTACGCCATCACCTCACTTTTTCGAGAAACCACTCTGAATTATCACTTTGTATTTCATACTTTCCAAAGACACCACGAGAGGCTCAGTCGCCCCCTCTCAGCAGAGTGCTATTCTCTAACAAAATGTGCACCCCATACCCAGCGACCTCGCCCGCCGCACACGTTTACTCACCGGGCTTGAACAGCAGCGGCTCGGGTGCCCGGGGGCGCGGGTCTGCCGTGCGAGCTCAGAGGCAGCGCACTTACAGCCTTCGCACGGACGCGGAGATGAGTTAGCTGGACCTCCCAGACACGCCCCGAGCTGCAGCTTCCACTCGACCGTGACGTCAAGCATCTGGGCTGGGCCGCCGAAAAGCTCGAGCGCGTTCCCCAGATACCTCTGCTCCTTCCCGGGCTGCCTCCCCACGGCCCCGGGCTCAGTCGGGGCGTCCTGGGCTCCCCTTCCCTGCGGCGCTCCCAGGGTGTGCGCGGAGCCGCACGCGGCTGCAGCCCGCGCGGGAGCCTTCCCCGGGCTCAGTCGGGGCGTCCTGGGCTCCCCTTCCCGCGGCGCTCCCAGGGTGTGCGCGGAGCCGCACGCGGCTGCAGCCCGCGCGGGAGCCTTCCCCGGGCTCAGTCGGGGCGTCCTGGGCTCCCCTTCCCTCCGGCGCTCCCAGGGTGTGCGCGGAGCCGCACGCGGCTGCAGCCCGCGCGGGCGCCTCCCCGGGACCACCCCGCGCCGGGGCCGGCCCTCACCGCGGAGGCGCGGGCGCACGGTCCGCGGGCGAGCTGGGCCGGGTCTCCACGGGCGCGGCTTCCCCGCGCACCGTCCGGGCTGGGGGCACCCCAGCGAGCCGCACCCCTCGCGGGTGCTCGGTCCGGGCGGGCGAGGGGCGAAGGCGTGGCGCCGCCTGCCCGCGGAGATAAGCGCCGGGGCGCAGCACGGGACAAAGCAAACGCGGCCGCCTCCCGCGCTCTCTCCGAAGGGCCGGCGGCGATTGGCTCTGCGTGGCTGGGAGCTCGTCAGGCCTGGACCCGCTCGGCGCAGCTGCCGCCCGCGACCCCGGCAGAAAGGACGCTGCTGCGCTTGCCCCCTCTCCCCTGCCCACCCCGAGGGCCAAAGTCTGTTTCTGCTGAAAGAGCCTCCGAGAAAAAACATTGATCGCGTCCCAGAACCAATACAACCGGGAACCAAAGGGGTGGGAGAGCCAGATGAAAGAATCGGTGGGAATAGTTTAAACAGTCTTCGCACACATCTCCAAAGTACTTTTGTGCACAATTCCGAAGCTGTACAAACTCTGGAAAGTGTGCAGGTTGGATATCAGGGGCCAACATCCACCCTAGAAATCTAGTCCCTGCGTGGGACTACATTTATCAACAAAAACCATAATATTAGATTTGTCTAAATCGACACCGGGACTTAATTCTTCATCCAGTACAGGAAAGTTTTACCCAAGAAGCCTGGATAAGAAAATCGATGGTACATAATGTTTTAGAATATTGAAAATACTATACTGTATGCTTTTAAAGAACTTTAAAGTATCTACCCATGATGCGCCCAAACTTTTGGGTGGAATTATCCTTTTGGGTTCGTTTCTGTCTGTTTAAAGACTCCTAAGAGGCGTTCCCACAATGCGGTGCGGCCGAGCGCGGGGACCCGCCGGGACCCGGGATGCGCCCGCGCGGGGGTCGGGCTGGACCGCGCGCATCTGCCGGGGGGGGGGGGGGCTCCCATTCCCGCGCGCAAGAAGGACCTGCAGGACGTCGGGCCCGCCCACCGCATGGCCGCCTCCGCGAGCTCCAGCTCCACAACCCGCAGGCCTCCCGCCCTTCGCCCCGGTGAGCTCCCAGGATGCTGCTATGCTGGCGATTGCGGCCAGTGTTGGCTTGCTATGGAGTTCCCAGGGACTTATGGAAGTCGACGTGGGTGACCTGGTGGTGGGAGAATGGCCTCCTACAAGATCTGAGTTCTTGTTTGGGGATTCCTCCACTGGACAGCTGGCGGACCTGAAGGATCACGTGCACGAAGCTGGGGGCAGATGCGCCGAGGGGTGGAATGGGGTGGGTGATTATCTCAGGAAAAGAAGGCATGGAATGTGACCTGTGTAAACTGGATGACACCAGATACCTCTCTTGAGGGTGAAACTTCCAGTATCCCAGTTTATCCTGCTGTGGCTATTCAGTGCAGGCGTGGGCCAAGGGGCATTGACTCGACATACCAAAGCAGGGGTTCCCACACCCATTTTAGGCGCTAATGAGTCGAGTGATGGGCAGTTTTCTTTATTGTTTAGACGAACTGAGCTGTGCTCAGAATCCACATTCCAGATGTGTCTTAGGAAATTTGTAAAAATTTTTTTAATTAAAAAAAACATATAATTTCTGCCAGGGGCACATTAGCAATGTAATGTTTTAAACTGAAGAAATTGTAATTTTGATTCAGAAACAAATATGTATTTTTCACCATTGATTATGGGAGCAAAATCAGCACTGTCTATGGGTTGCTCTGCTATACCGCAGTTACTGTGACTCAGTTGGCCAAATCTGTTTACACACACACACACACACACAGGTTTTTTGGTTGGGGTTTTGGGTTTAGGCAGCGGTGCTGGGACTGGAATCCCAGGGCCTCATGCATACTAGGCAAGCGCTCTATTGCTGAGCTCCACACCCAGTTGTAGAAATAGTTTTTTTTTAATCTCTTAAAGACCCACATACAAATACATTTTGGTCATACTTTATTTTGAGCCAAAATTAGGATAAATTCTTCAACTCTGGTTCTCAATGACTGTAAAAAATTGGAAAACACCATCCAAAGAATAAAAGTTTGTTGACACCGACAAGCTCTGAAGACCATTTCAAGAGGAGACTTAATAAAAACTTAGAAACACATGAAATTGAGATAAAGCACATTTTTTATAAAAATAGGATACTAAGTTGAATATAGTATTTTGGAATTGTGTAAATAAAGCAAACCAGGGGACAGGATGAAGCTCAAAGTGTAGAGCACTTGGGCCCTGGGTTTAGTGTCCAGCACTGCAATCCATCAATCAATCAATAAACCAAAACTTACACCAAAATCCTAGATATAGACAATAGCTGGATGACAATACAAGAAAATGTTAGTTTGTTCTGAGTAGTAATGTCTTTTTCTTCTTCTATTTTAGTGTAATTTTCTACATTTGTTTTAATACAGATATGAAACTTGTAGAAAGTATATTTTGTATAAAGGTAAAATAAATTGATAAAAATATGACATAAAAATACTTTGAGTCATATACTCATTCAAAATATGACTAAAACCACTAAAACAAACTGTAACAAAGGAGTTTCTGCCTTATTTTTAGTCTTTTTTTTTTTTTTTTTTTTGCGGTACCGGGGATTGAACCCAGGGACGTTCGACCTCCAAGCTACACCCCGGCCTTATTTTTTATACTTTATTTTGAAACGGTGTCTGACGAAGTTGCGGAGGGCCTCACTAAGTAGCTGAGGCTGGCCACGAACCCAGATCCTCCGGTCTCCGCCTCCCTCCCAAGTACTGGGATTACAAGCGTGCGCCACCACGCCTGGCTAGTCTAATTTTTTAAATACTTTCGTATCCTTGGTATTTATCCCAAAGTATTAAAAGTTTACATACTTTAGAGATACATGCATACCCATATTCATCACAGCACAATTCACAATAGCCAATTTATGGAACCAACCTAGGTACCCATCAACAGATAAATGGATAAAGGAAATGTACAGCTAGCTATCATGGTGTACACCTGTAATCCCAATAGTTGGGAAACTGAGACAGAAGAATCACAGGTTTGAGGCCAGCCTCAGCAACTTAGCAAGACTCTCAGCAACCTACCAAGATCCCGTTTCAAAATAAAAAGGGCTGGGGGTAGCCTGGCGTGGTGGCGCATTCCTGTAATCCCAGTCCTTGAGAGGCTGAGACAGAAGGATCACAGGTTCAAGACCAGCTTCAACAATGTAGTGAGACTCTCACCTTAGTGAGACCTTGTTTCGAAATAAAAAACAAATAAAAAGGGCTGTGGGTGTAGCTCGGAGGTAGAATGCCCCTGGGTTCAATCCCCAGTACCACAAAATAAAGAAAAGAAATAAAATGTACACATACACAGTGGAGTTTTATCAGTCATAAAGAGAATGAAATTATGTCATTTGCAGGGAAATGGATGGATCCAAAAAGCATTATGTTAAGCAGAATAAGCCAGACTCAGAAAGATAAGTGCTGTATGTTTTCTTTCATAGGTGGACTCTAGAGGGGGGGGAAAGAGTAGAAAGCAGAAGGGAGATCCTTGGGGTAAGGGAAGGGATAAGCAGGAGGGAGAAGGGGAGGGATTAGGGAGTAAAACTGATCAAATTATGTTATATGCATGTACAAATACACCACAATGAGACTGACCACTATACAAGTAATGTTCACCAATAAAAATAATTTTAAAATTGTAATTTGTGATTTTTCATATTCATAGGTCAGTTTATTTGCTAAAGTTGTATTAGCTCCTAACACCCTAATTACCAAACTGATCATAAGTACCATCAAACTTTATTTGACACAGGTTGCAGGTGTTTCTCAGTCGCAGAACACTTGCCTAGCATGTGCAAGGCTCTGAGTTTGATCCCCAGCACCACACACACACACACACACACACACACACACACACACTCACAGATTATTTGATGAATTCAAATTAAAGCCAGTATTTCATAAATGTATTACACTTTGAAGAAATTAGTCATTTTGGCCAGGTGTGGTGGCGCACACCTGTAATCCCAGTACTTGGGAGGCTGAGACAGGAGGATCCCATAAAAAGGGCTGGGGGATGTAGCTTGAGGTGGAATGCCCCTGAGTTCAATCCCCAGTACCACACAAAAAAGAAAAAGAAAAAAAAAGAAATTAGTGATTTTAACTTACTGGTTAGCACTTTATTTGAGGTTAATTGTTTTCCAATGCTCTGCTCTCACTTTTAGTGTATGGGCATTTTAGGTCATGGGATTTTAGGGGAGGGAGGAATCCTAAATGACTTCCTCATTTTAGAGATGAGTTTCCCAATCCAAAGGAGACCAATTTGCACAAGGCCGAGACAGGAGACTCACAGCCTCCCAGGCCATAGCCCTCTGCCCTCCACCACATGACCTTTCTTTCATATTACCTGAAAAGTGTAACTGCCCAGTATTGGGACTCCTACTAAATGCCTGGACACCAGTTGCAAAGAGTTGGGAAGGACCCATTACATTCCTTAGTGCTCACTCCAGTGGTGATCTTCAAGGGTCTCATAGCAAGTCCAGGTATCAGACAGGGCTCATCAGAGGTCTGGGGGTTGGGGGGAGACTCAGGTTAGCAGTGGTATTGGGGCCAAGTACATTTATCTCCACTACCACCCCAAGTTAGAGAAAATAAAACAGTAGAAGAGAGGCTATATATAGTAATGCCTCTGCCCCCATCATTCTGCTCAGAGACCTCTGACCAACTTGGTAAACATCCTCTATGTTTCAAGCAGTGACAAGTAAGTTAAGAAAGGGAAACACAGAGAAGACAATTCCTCCCCAAGGTTTCACTGGTATGGGAATGTGAGAGAAAAATATATATAGCTAGAGGCTATCTTGGAGTTCACAGCAAGTATTTATTTGGTTTGGATTAAGCCAGAATATGTGCATACCAAGAGGGCAAAAAGGAAGAGAGAGCAGTATCAGGTCCCTTAGTGCTACAGTTTGGACCTGCTGTGTGGCTTTGTGTTAAAAGCCTGGGTCCTCAGCTTGGCACTGTTGGGAGTTGGTGGAACCTTTAAGAGGCGGGGCCTAGTGGAAGGAAGTTAGGTCATCAGGGGCGTGTCCTTGAAGAGGATACTAGAAACCAGCCCCTTCGCATCTCTGCTTCCCTGCAGCTAAGAGGTGAGCGATCTCCTCCACCACACCCTCCCACCATGATGTACCATCTCCCCACAGGCCCAAAGGCACCTGGGCCAAGTGACCATGAACTGAAACCTCTGAGACTATGAGCCAAAATAAAGCTTTCATCATTGTGAGTTAATTATCACAGGTATTTTGTGATAATTACACTAATGGAAAGCTAACACATGTAGAGTGGAAATGGAATCCAGAGGAAGTAGAAAAGTTTTGTTTTGATTTGTTTTTTATTTTGCAGTGCTGGAGATCAAACCCAGAGCCTTGAACATGCTAGGGAAGTGTTCTACCACTGAGCTGCATCCTCAGCCCCAGAAAAGGAAACTTTTTTTCTTTTAAGATGGGATCTTATTAAGTTACCCAGGCTGGCCTCAAACTTGGGTCCTCTTGCCTCAGCCTCCTGAGTATCTAGTACTACAGGCAAACACCACCATGCTCGGCTAAGGTAACTTTTAGTAGTGGCAGAAAGGAAGAAAGGAAGGGAGTCAGCCAGGCGTGGTGGTACATGCTTGTAATCCCAGTACTTGGGAGGCTGAGATAGGATCGCAGTTTCAAAGCCAGCCTCAGCAACTTAGTGAGGCTCTCGCAACTTAGCGAGACCCTGTTTCAAACAAACAAACAAAAAAATAGGTCTGGCGGTGTAGCGTGGAGGTAGAAGGCCCCTGGGTTCCCTCCCCAGTACCACCCAAAAAAAAAAAAAAAAAAGAAGAAGAAGAAGAAAGAAAGGGAGTCAGATTATATCCTCACGGACATAAGTGGAGTTTTTTGTTTGTTTGTTTGTTTGTTTGTTTGTTTGTTTGTTTTTGGTGCTGGGAATTGAACCCAGGGAGGTTCTACCTCTGTGCTACACCCCCATCACTATTTTTTATTTTTATTTTTATTTTGAATCAGGGTCTCACTAAGTTGCTGAGGCTGGCCACAAACCTGCAATCCTGTCTCAGCCTCCCGATTACTGGCATTACAAGCATGTGCCACCATACCTGGCTCATAAATGTTTTATTCATTTGTTTATTTATTTTTTGGTACTGGGGATGGAACCCAGAGACATTCTACCTCCAAGTTATACCCCCAACCCGATTTTATTTCTTATTTGGAAACAGGGTCTCACTAAGTAGCTGAGGCTGGCTTCGAACCTGTGATCCTCCTGTCTCAGCCTCCCAAGTACTGGCATTACAAGTGTGTGCCACCACGCCCGGCTTTCATAAATGTTTTAAATAGGGAGAAAAGAAAATTTGAAATAAATGTGTGGCCCTAACCCTACTATAACTGTGAAATTGGAGGAGTTACTAAAGGAATGGCGTGAAATGATTTCTTTTTCATCCAGGTTTCCTGGCTCATTAACTAAGTGAAAGGATGATGTTGGGGTGTTCTAGGTCTCAGAAGCTGACTTCAGATAATAAACTCTCTTTTCTCTCTCAATATCTCTCTCTCAGCCAGGTGTGGTGGTACACGCCTGTACAGGAGGATCGCAGGTTCGAGGACAGCTTCATCAAGGAGTGAAACTTTCATCAACCCAGCCAGACCCTGTTTCCAAATAAATAAAATCAGACTGGGGGTGTAGCTCAAAGGTAGAATGCCTCTGGGTTCAACCCCCAGTGCCACAAAAAAAGAAAAAACAAACAAAAAAACCTCTCTCTCTCTGACCTTCTCCTGTCCTCCTTCACTTGCTAGTTTCTCTTCCCCAGGGTTGGTTATAAAAATTCTAATCTTAAATTCTCTGGCCTACCTTGTCTGATAACAGGTAATAAAATGCACATTTCTTTCAGTGATAACCTACTGAGTGCATGTCTTTGCCAGTCTCTGTTCTAGGCACTGGAAAGGGGTGGGAAATTGGGCACATAGCTTTTTTGGTTGTAGTTTCTGTGGTGCTGAGGATCCACCCAGAGTCTTGTGCATGCTAGGCAAATGCTCTACCACTGAGCTCCATCCTCAGCCCTAAAATACACATTTCAGAAATGTCCCTCTACCATGCCCTTGATGGAGGTATACTGAAGAATGTAGGCAGATGGGCCTTGCTGGGTTTCCCCACCATTCTGGTAGCTTGGGGTCATCCTCTTTTTATCCAATCACATTTCAACAGGATTCTCCATGCTTGAATCCTGCCTTTGCAATGAAGTCTCCATAAAGAACAAAAGTACAGGAAACATGTGGAAGCCTGTGGGATGGTGGTCAACAACCCATCAAGATTCTGGGAGGGCCGGGCGTGGTGGCACATGCTTGTAATCCCAGTACTTGGGAGGCAGAGACCGGAGGATCTGGGTTTGCGGCCAGCCTCAGCTACTTAGTGAGGCCCTCCGCAACTTCATGAGACCCGGTTTCAAAATAAAGTATAAAAAAATAGGGCCAGGGGTGTAGCTCGGAGGTAGAATGCCCCTGGATTCAATCCCCGGTACCGCAAAAGAAAAAAAAAATGATTCTGGGAGGAAGGTGCACCCCAGCTCCACGGGGATGGAGGCTCCTGCACTTGGGATCCTTCCAGACCTGGGTGTGTATGTGTGTGTGTGTGTGTGTGTGTGTGTGTGTCTGTCTGTCTGTCTTCATCTGCTTGATCTGCTTGCTTCTTTTTGTCTTTTTGGAACCAGCCAAGGTGTCCATCGACAGATGAATGGATCACAAAACTATGGGATATGTACACAATGGAATTTTACGCGGCCACAAAGAACAAAATTACATCATTTGCAGGGAAATGGAGAGAACTGGAGAACATTATGCTAAGTGAAATTA
>PVJS01014641.1:0-20174 GCA_004027185.1 Glis glis | reverse complement strand
GTTCGCGGCCAGCCTCAGCTACTTAGTGAGACCCGATTTCAAAATAAAGAATAAAAAAATAGAGCTGGGGTGTAGCTCGGAGGTAGAATGCCCCTGGGTTCAATCCCAGTACCGCAAAAAAAAAAAAATCTGTATCTCCAAGTTCTATGAACTGCTCTAGCAAACTGGGGGGACTTGGGAGGGGTCCTGGGAGCTCAGTGTGTAGCCAGTTGGTCAGAAGTTCTGGAGGCCCAGGCTTGTATCTGGGTCTGAAGTGGAGGCGGTCATGAGGATTGAGCCCTCAGCCTGTGGGATGGGAGTGATGCTGTCTCCAGGTGGAGAGTGGCTGAGGTGAATTAGATTAAAGGATGTCCAGCTGGTGTCCGCTGCAGAACTGGTTGCTTGCCTGCTGGTGGGGAGAAACCCCCACACAGCTTGAGGCCACAGAAGTCTGTGTTGACTGTGGTCCCGGGGAGGCGCCCGCGCGGGCTGTGGGAGCAGAGGAAAAACACTATTTGTTTCCCAGTGCCGAGGTATGAATGGTAAGATAGTGGATTAGAAAAAAATATATTAAATATTGGAATTGACTTATGTTGGTTTTCTATTGCTTCCATAACAGACTATCACAAACTTTGGCTTAAAACAACACACATTTATTATCTTTACTTATCTGTAGGTTAGAAGTCCAACATGGATCTATCTCCTGGGCTAGAATAAAGGTGTCAACGTATCTGTTGCTTTCTGGGACCTTTTCAAGCTTATAGAAGCCTCCTGCATTCCTTGGCTCACTCCTCCATTTTCAAAGCCAACACCATGGCATCTCTCTGATCCTGTTTCTATCGTCTCTCCCTGACTCTTTTTTTTTTTCTGCTGCTCTCTTTCCCTTTTAATGTCCTTTTTAGAGTCATCTGAGAGCAGCCTTAATTTCAACTGTAACCCTAATTCTCCTTTGCCATGTAGTCTAACATTCTCACATTCTGGGGATTAAGACAGGGATGTCTTTGGGAGGCCACCGGTCTGTGCCCCACAGTGCCCCAAGGAAGTGGAAGAAGATGCAGATGTGGGGACCCACCGGGACTCACTGAGTTGGTAGGAAGATTACTTTGAACTGATGATATCTGAGACAGAAAGAAGCCCTCTGGGGGCTTCCCTTCTGTGACAGGCACGTAGGAAGGGGGCATGAGGAGGGCTCACGTGGAGACTGAGGGAGCCGAGGCAGGGGATGAGGTCCCCGAGCAGCATATTGGCATTTCACCCTGGCATTCCAGGTTTTGACACGTTCACATTGTTTGGACATGAGAGTGCGGTTATGGAAGTGGGAGAGTCATGTTTGTTTTCTGTTGCTGAATAACAGATTACCACTAAGTTGGTGTCTCTAAACAGCACCGACTCTCCCCCAAGGCTGGAGGCCAGGAGCCTAGGCTAGATTATCCTCTGGTCAGGGGATCATAAGGCCAAACCAGAGTGTCAGCCACCTGGACTCTCACCTGGAGGCTCTTATCTGAATAGTCCACTTACCAGTGAAGTTGGGGTGTCGTGGAACCCCAGGCCCTGTGTCCTTGCTGTCAGCCGGGGCTCCCTCAGCTCCTCCAGGCTGACTGCATCTCTCCCCAGGTGACCCCTATCTTCAAAGCAGGCAGAGTCCTTCTCAAACTTCGACTCTGACTTTCCCCTCTACCTGTTGAAGGGCTTCTGTAATTAAATCAGGCCCACCTTTACAGTCTCACCACTTTAGTCAACTGATTTGGGACTTTACTTATGACTATAAAATTCCTCAGATGAAGCCAGGATGGTGGTGCACATCTGTAGTCCTAGCTACTCAGATGACTGAGGTAAGAGGATCACTTAAGACCAGGAGTTTGAAGCCAGCCTGGGCAACTTAGCCAGACCCCATCTCAAAGAAAGAAAATCCCTCAGGTCAGTCCCTAGATTTGTGTTCAATGAAATAACCAGAGGACAAACTGGAATGGGGCTGGGGGAGAGGGAGAACCTTAGAATTCTGCCTAACCAGAAGGTAAAGTTGAGAGGATCAAAGAGCACAGAAGCTGGGTTGATGGGTTGCTCCTCAAAAGAAACACAGAAGTTAACAAGATAGTTATGATTGCAGAGAGAAAAGAGATGCCAAAAACCAGACGTCAACATTTTTTCACAGATATGGAAAGTGAACAGAAGGTGTATATATGATTAACACAGAGAAGGAGAACACAGAGCACAGTGGTGTGTGTGTGTGTGTGTGTGTGTGTGTGTGTGTGTGTGTGTGTGTTGGAGGTGTCAAAAACCTAGATGCTAGAATCAGACCACATTGGTTCATATAATATGCTTTATATAGCAGATGAGAGACCAGTTAAGAAACAATTCATTTTGTTATAAAGTTCACAAATAGTGAAGTCTGATAAAATAGATTACAGTGTAGGAAAAAAAACTGTTTTGGCATTGATAATTAACCGGGAAAGTCAGATAGTACAATCGATTATGTAAAATTTATCCCTGCATAACCAGCTGAAAGGTTAAATGTTGAGACTCCACCATAATGAATTTCAATACCTATAATGTCTTTTGTTTAAAGTTTTTATTGAAGTATAATGTACATACAAAAAATGTGCAGGTCTGGGTGTGTAACTCAGTAGTAGAGCTCATGATTAGCATGGACAAGGTCCTGGGTTCAATCCTCAACACTAAAACAAAAACAAAAACACAACAGAAGAAAAACAACAATAAAGAAGGAGGAGGGGGAGGAAGTGGAGGGGGAGGAGGAGGAGGGAAAATCTAAGCAATCAGCTTGATGTATATTTAGAAAGTGAACACATCTGTATATCTGGCATTCATATTTTTTTTTAAGTTTGTGGACTTGTTTCTGTATCTTCTATTCTGTACCACTGGTCTATGTGTCTGTTTTTGTGCCAATACCATGCTGATTTTATTACTATAGCTCTGTAGTATAATTTTTTTATGTTTTTATTGGTGCATTGTAGTCTCACATCACAATGAGTATCAGTTTGGTGTTAACATACATGCACACAGCTCTTGGTGTCCCTCCCCCCCGCCTCCCCTCCCACATGTAGCACTGAGAATGATGTTGGTATAATCTCATATATACACATTGTTTATGACAGTAATTCCATAGATTCACTTCTTTCTTACCCTTCCCCTTCCCTTGTACCCCTTCCCTTGCACCACTGAGGGTTCTCCATTATCATTGGAGTCCCTTTTGTGTCCCCACTACTCCCTAAATTGCGCATATTAATGAAAACATATGTCCTTTATTTTTTGTGATTGGCTAATCTCACTTAACATAATGTTCTCCAGATCTTTCCATTTTCTTGCGAATGGCATTCGTATTTTTTAAAAGCATATGAATAGTGCCCCAGAACCCTCCCTCACATTGTCCTAGTTCTTATCCCTTCAAAGGTTACCAGTATTCTGACTTCTATTACTATACATCAGTTTTGCCTGTTTTTAAACTGTACATAAATGAAGTATTTGCTTTTTTTAGTCTGGTTCCTTGTGTTCAATATATATGAGATTCATCCACATATTTTGTGGATGAAGTAAAGGCTTACTCATTTGAACCTCTGTGTAGTATCCTACTGTATAAATATACTGACATTTATTATTTTGTATGTGTGTATGTGATACTGGAGATTAAACCAAGAGGCATTCTACCTCTGAGCTACATCCCCCAGCCCTATTTTATATTTTATTTTGAAACAGGGCCTTGTTAAGTTGCCGAGGCTGCCTCAAACCTGTGATCCTCCCATATCAACCTCCCAAATACTGGGATTACAGGTGTGCACCACTATGCCCAGCTTATTAATTGATTATTGATGAACTGGTTTGTTTCCAGTTTTACAATATATCTCTACATTGTTAGACTGGGACATAGTTCTACTGGTTAACTAGCCCTGTTATCCCTTAGAATGGCACAAATGGGGGCTCAAAACCTGGTATCATCTTCTCTCTCTGATTATGCTTGAAAGAGCACAAAGAAAACAGAGAAGAACACAAGGATCAGGGTTGTAGAAGCCAGTGAACAAGTAAGGTATGGTCCCATTTCTCCCTCCAGCAGATGTCATCCAACCACCCGTTAAGCAACATTTTCCTGAGGACTCACTTGCATTAGGTCCCATAATTGACACTGAGGAAGAGAAGCAACACACAGAAAAAGAGAGACAAAGATCTTAATAGATAAACCACAATAAAATCAGTATGAAAGGTGTCTTAAAGGCTCTATGGGGAATATGGCTAATTCTCCCTGGGTTTGAGGGTGAAGGAACACTGGAGGCTGAAGGAAACATCTGAGGTCAATGTGCACATCAATTTAAAAGTGGATCATTAGCTGGGTGTGGTGGCACATACCTATACTCCCAGTACTTGTGGGCTGAGACAGGAGGATCGCAGGTTTGAGACCAGCCTCAGCAACTTAGTGAGACTCTCAGCAACCTAGCGAGACCCTGTTTTAAAACAAAAGATAAAAAGGGCTGTGAGTGTAGCTCAAAGGTAGAATGCCACTGGGTTCAATCCCTAGTACTACAAATGTAAGTAAATAAATAAATAATAAAAGTGGATGATTGGGGATGATGGAAAAATCTGAGACATAGTGGTGGTGGTTACACAATATGGTGAACGTACTTAATGCCAGTGAATTGTATATTTATAGGTGTTTAAAACAATACATTATATGTTACATATATTTTACCAGAATAAAAAAAATTTTCCTGGGCAGTTCTTTGGTGAATAGCTTTTGTTAATTTTTTTAAGATATCTAATGTGAGCTCATGGTTCTCTTGGGCTTTTATTGTTGCAATTGTTGGTGAATTAGCAGTACTCATTACTACTTCACAGTGTAATCATCCAGATAGTGGAAACTGAAAAGGCCTTTCCTGAGCACTGGAGCAGGATGATTCTCAGCTCCCTAACACTCTGCCACTTGTACGGCACTTTCCACATTTCACCTCGTACCATGTTGATTTGTGAACCTGTGTCTGGCATACCAAGGATGCTCTACAATATATGGCAAATAAGTGAGAGGGAAGCTGTTCTTTCTTGCAAATTAGAGTAGGCGCTAGAAGGAAAAAATATGGAAAAATGCCAGATTAAAACAAGGCGATTGAATAGAGTCTGTTGCAGAAAAGACACACAGCATTTGGTTGCAGAACCTACCCCTGATGAAACATCTCAAAGGTTGTATTCTCTGCAACATACTAATGGAAAATGTGAGAGAAAATTGTGAAGGCCTCGAATGCCAAACAAAGAGTTTAGACTTAATCCTGAGGGAGAAACTATTGGAAGTCTCATGTACTGTAGAAAGTTGACCTGGTTAGAGTTTTTGTGTGTGTGTGTGGCACTGGGGATTGAACCCATGGGCATTCTACCTCCGAGCTACACCCCCAGCCCTATTTTTTATTCTTTATTTTGAAACATGGTCTCGCTAAGTTGTGGAGGGCCTCACTAAGTAGCTGAAGTTGGCTGTGAACCTGCGATCCTCCTGTCTCAGCCTCTCAAGTACTGGAATTACAAGTGTGTGCCACCACGCCCGGCTATGGTTAGAGTTTTAGAAAGATAAATGTGTTCGTGTATAGAATGGATGGAGAGCAATGGGAAGGCAGAGATCCGTCTGGAAATGAAAATATTAAAGATTGAACTAGAGCAATGATGGAAACAAAGTGAGGAAAGACGGATGAAAGAAACATTGTGAGTCAGGTGTGGTGGCGCACGCTTGTAATCCCAGTACTTGGGAGGCTGAGACAGGAGGATTGCAGGTTCACAGTCAGCCTCAGCTACTTAGTGAAGCCCTCCTCAACTTAGTGAGACCCTGTTTCAAAATAAAGAATAAAAAATAGGACTGTGGGTGTAACCCAGAGTTAGAATGCCCCTGGGTTCAATCTCCAGTACTGTAAAAAAAAAAAAAAGAAAAGAAACATTGTTGAGAAAGAATTTATAGTACCTGATGGCTAATAGAACATTAAAAGTCAGAGTCAAAGAAGATAGCTAGAGCTGATTTCAGAAAGCCCCGCAGTATCATAAATGCAAATTATGAAGGTAAAAAGCTTGTCCTACGCTTCAAAGTGTTTCCCATATATTACCTAGCTCAGTGGCTTGAACACAACAGATACATGATAAATATCTGTTGACTAAATAATAAAAGTGACTTCATCTTGTATAATTGGGGAGGCTATCCATGCTCCCCTGAATTTGCCATGTTGTAACAATGGAAGAGAGTTTTATGGAAGACTGCTGTCTTTCCTATGACACATTTCTGACTACTATAAACTTTTTATTGCCTGTAGTGATAAGGGTTTATTTGTGAGGCAAATGAAGTAAAAACATAATGAACATTAAATGACACTGATGATTCATTATACGGTGTATTAGAACCTTTTCACTTCCGGTCATTATGCTTAATATTACAATAGATGATATCAACAAAGCTAAAGTTAATGGCCTCGCCCAGAACTTCACTTCAGTCTTCTCTATGTTACCACTACTATTAAACCAAGAAATATGCATTGTTTAGTCTATGCGCGACAAAGACTTAAGCTGATCTGGATGTACCCAAGTTTATCTCATCTCTGCAACTTTTAACTTTTTTGTGTGTGTGTGATATCGGGGATTGAACACAGGGGCATTCTACCTCCGAACTACACCTCCGGCCCTATTTTTTACCCTTTATTTTGAAACCGGGTCTCACGAAGTTGTGGAGGGCCTCACTAAGTAGCTGAGGCTGGCCGCGAACCGGGATCCTCCGGTCTCCGCCTCCCAAGTACTGGGATTACAAGCGTGCGCCACCACACCCGGCATCTCTGCAACTTTTAATATTGGACATTGGGTGCCTCCATTTCTTGCCACAGATTGGGTGAAAATACCTGTGCCATAGGGTTGAAAAATATAAAATAATGCATATTTGGAAGGAAATCTCAAGTTTTACCCATTAACAAGAATAACAGCTAGTATTTGCTGAGTACTTGATACTTGTCAGGCAGCATTTAAACAGCTTTAGGGTTTGTGCTAATTTTTTTCTCTTTAAACATCTTTTAGGACTAGGACTGGGGATGTAGCTAAGTGGTAGAGCATTTGCCTAGCATGCATGAGGCCCTGGGTTCAATTCCCAGCACTGCAATAAGATAAACAAATACACCTCATTTAGTCTTCACAACAATGACCCTGGGTAGGTTTTATTACCAACTCTATCTTGCAGAGGATCAAACTGAAGCATAGTGAGATTAAGCGACCGGCCTAAGGTCATGCAGCTAGAAAACAGCTTGCGCTCGTATTTGGCTCTGTGGATTAGTGCTGAAATATGAAATCATGATGCCATTATTTTCTGCAAGAACTGCTAAAAAAATTTGGAATTTGGAGAGAGAAGGTATAGTGAATTTTCCCTTCAAAATCCACCTCAGTAATAATGGATCAACATTAAAGAAAACAAGAAAGCATAGACAATTTCTAATCTAAGATAAATTGATCTCCATGAAAGAAATCCAAATGGGTAGGAATGACTGCAGCTGATGAGCTGAGGGCTTTGGGCATAGAATCAGGCAATGGTGGTAAGGAGTTTGGCTGAACAAAGGGAATTCAAAGCTACATACAGGAAACAGGCCACTGAGTCCAGGCTCAGTGCTTGAATCCCAGAGCTGAGGTAGAGCTGCCCACTTATAAAAAGATGGAGGTGGTAGGATGTGCTGCTAAACTCTGCTAAACTCTGAAGTTCAGGTTACAAAGATCATTGTAGGAAGGTTAGCTTATCTGCCTAGTTGCCACTCCTGCTCCAATTTTGACCCTAGTGGATTCATCCAATCACTGAAAGGTAGGCTTTAATATTTTATCTAAGTATCTGGGTGGTTTCAGGTCTCTAAACACCACAATATTGCTGAAAATAGAAGTCCTCAAATGTGTCTGTCATCTTCTTTACTTTTCCTTACTATGGAAATTTCCAAACATTTCAAAAGTAGAATGAATTGTGTGAAACTTACCAAGTGCTGTGTGAATGTACGCTCCTATCACTCTGAACCTTGTTATGATGTATAATTATAATACACCAATAAAAGTATATTTAAAAAAAGAACGAATAGTGTTATGAACCACTTTGTCCTGGTTATCAACTAGTTGTCAATCTTGGTTTTATTGATATCTCCCTTTTCTTCCCCTTTCCCACAGATTTTGAAACAATTTCAGAGAACCAATTTTATTCACAAATATTTTCAGATATCTCTATGAAAGATATGACTATCTCTCAAGCAAAACACCAATATTGAGCCAGGCGTGGTGGCACACGCTTGTAATCCCAGTACTTGGGAGGCAGAGACTGGAGGATCCAGGTTCGAGGCCAGCCTCAGCTACTTAGTGAGGCCCTCCGCAACTTCATGAGACCCGGTTTCAAAATAAAGGGTAAAAAACAGGGCCGGGGGTGTAGCTCGGAGGTAGAACGCCCCTGGGTTCAATCCCCGGTACCGCAAAAACAAAAAAACCACCAATATTAATATCACACCTAAACAGCAGTCTTTTTATATTTATTTATTTATTTATTTATTTATTGCTGTGCTGGGAATTGAACCCAGGGCTTCACACATGCCTACACAAGCACTTTACCACAGAACTACACCCCCAGCCTGATATTTCTTAATAGTATCAAATATCCAGTCACTGTCCAAATTTCCCTGATTGGCTCATAATTTTTAATGTTTTTTAAATTTTTAAATCAAAGTCCAAATGTCAATATTACATTCAGCTGATGTGTCTCTTAGATTCTTAACAGACCCTCTATTATCCCTTTGCAATTTGTTATGGGCTGAGCTGTGTCCTCCCTCTGGGCCAAGGAAGGAGTAGTTGTGTAAGCCTCTGGTTGGTGTGCTAGTAGCCAGGTCATCTGGGGGCAGGGCAATGGTCAGGCGGACATTTCTTTTTCTTTGTTCCTTTGTTCTTGGTCCTCCTCTTTCATGACCTCATGGCCAAACCTCACAGTGCCCACACTCCCCCCCAATTCATATGTTGAAGTCCCATCCCCCAGTACTTTAGGATGTGACTCTATTTGGAGAGAGGGTCTTTGAGGAAGTGATTAAATTAAAATAAAGTCTTCAGGGTGGGACTTAATCCAAACTGACTGGTGTCCTCATAAGAAGAGGAGATTTGGACAGTAAGAGACCACAGGGAGGCTTGCACACAAAGTGCTATGTGAAGGCAGAACAAGAAGGTAGTCATCTGCAAGCAAAAGAGAGACCTGAGCTGACACCAGATCTGACCTCCTGGATCTTGGACTTCAAGCCTCCAGAACTTTGAGAAAATACATTCCTGTTGTTTAAGTTACCCAGACTGCGGTATTTTGTTACGGCAACCCTAGAAAATGAATACACAATTTATTTACTTACGAAACTAGATGGTTGTGTTCTTTATCTCTATAGTATTATTAAGCACACTCTTCTCTCTTCAGTGGTTTACCTGTAAAATTATAAATCTAAAACTTGGAGACTGGGTATGTAGTTCAGTTGTAGGGCACTTGCCTAGCATGAGTGAAACCCTAGGTTCAATCCCCAGCACACACACACACACACGTGCACGCACACATAGTATAAACCATGATTAGTGATAGCAAGTATTCTTGTTCATGAAAGAAAGAAATACTACTGGAAGAAAATGCTACCCAACAACAAAACCCAGCTAATTAAAAGACTTAAAAATAACTCTGGCAAAGAGAAGTGAAAAGATTGGTAGTATGAATTAAATATGTTTTATAGAAAATAATACTGCCTGCTATAGAATTATGATTATAGAACATATGGAAATATTATGAACATAAAAATGTATAAATAATAAAAACTAGGAGTTAAGTATAAGGAGATAAAAAGAAATATGAGAATTACTCATTTTTCAAAATGGGGAATCAATGGATACCATTGATAAAAAATGAAAACAAATAGCCAAGTGTGGTGGCGCACACTTGTAATCCCAGTACTTGGGAGGCTGAGGCAGGAGGATCGCAGGTTCGTGGCCAGCATCAGCTATTTAGCGAGGCTCTCCGCAACTTAGTGAGACCCTGTTTCAAAGTAAAGAATTAAAAAATAGGGCTGGGGGTGTAGCTCGGAGGTAGAATGCCCCTGGGTTCAATTCCCAGTACCGCAAAAAAAAAAGAAAACAATTAAAAACCTACGTATACACAGCTTGCTAAATTTAAATATCAGTGAAATGCTCATTTGTAGTACCTTTCAAACTATAGTCTGTTAATCCTAGTATACTAAATAGAGGCTTCAGGGGCTTTGTGAACCTCTTATGTAAATATCATTTTTAAACATATTTTAAGTCTTAAGAAAATAGACAAATCACAGATGGTGAGAAAATAATTGCAAATCAAATATCTAATACATAATGTACCTATAGCATGGATTTTTAAGTCCCAAACATATATGTATGTTTATATAGTATATATTATTAATATATAAGAGGAAGAAATTTGGACACAGAGAGAAACCATTGGGATGGTTACTCTGAATTGTCGACTTGACTGGATTATGAAACACCTAAGATTCTGTGACTTTGGGTGTGTTGATGAGATGATTGGTTTAAGTAATGGTAGATTGATGGAGAAGGTCTGCCCTGAATGTAGGCGGCTCGGTTCTGATAGGCGCAGGACCTGGATAAAAAGAAGAAAGCGGTGTGAATGCATGCGTGGTTCTTCCTGAGGAAATCGCATCTGCTCTCATCTGAGCTCTTTGAACTGGACCGTCACCATCGTTTTTCCAGAGAGTTTTCTGGTCTTTCCATCTTGGACTGGGACTTAATTAGTGGTCGCTATGATTCTGAAACTCCAGCTCTCGGACCACTCGACCAGCTGCTGCTTCCTCCAGCTCTCCCTGTGTAGTCGGAAACTTGGGACTACACTGCTTTGGACTGTAAGCTGATTTGATAAATCCCCCTTTACTATATACATTTCCTGTGAGTTCTGTTAGTCTAATGAACCCTGTCTAATACAGAACTTAGTACCAGGAAAGTGGTTTGCTATATCTAAGTCTGACCATGTGGATTGTGACTCTTTGAAAATATTCTGTGAGCAAAAATTGGAAGAGCCAGAATGTGGTTAGAAAGGCAGACAGTAGAGACTGAGCTCAGGAGAGTTTGAAGGGCAAAGATGACACCATAGGAAAATGGAGTAGAGGCCACGTGTGTTACACTTTGGCAAAGAAATGATCAACATTTTGCCTGTGTCCTGAAACTTTGTGTGAAGCTGAATGTAAAGATGACAGATTGATTAATAAACTGGCAGAGGAAATCTCAAAACAGCAAAATACCCGAACTTCATGATGGATATTGGTGTCTGCATTCAGTGAATTGTACGCCGAATTTCGGGAGCGGAGAATAAAGCAGAGATAGCATATAGATTTGCAATTTGGCCTGAAAGGCATGTGTAAAGCTGGGGCTCAGAGAGATGGTGCAGTAAAAGAAAGTAAGATGGCTGAAGGGAGGCCAAATGCTTAGATTAGGAACAAAGAAAGGAATGTGGCCTTGAGGGAGGCAGGCTCAGCATCACCCATGATGGGGACTGGTTCTGCCTTGGTCAAGATGGAGTTTAGTAAAGCCAGGCATGGTGGCGCACACTTGTAATCCCAATACTTGGGAGGCTGAGACAGGAAGATCACAAGTTCAAGGATAGCATCAGCAAGTAGTGAGATTCTCATCAACCTAGAGAGACCTTATTTCAAAAATAAAATAGGATTGGGGTGTAGCTTGAAGGTAGAATGCCCCTGAGTTCAATCCCCAGTACAAAAGAAAAAAAATGGAGGTGAGCCCGGCCACAATGATTAAAGAGGGTGTGACTACCCTTTCTGTAGGCGGTCCATCTCAGTGCTCAGGTCATGCTGGCTTTGCTGGAAAGAGGGGGCCATGGAGGCTTCCCCCCAGATTTCAAAGGAAGGCCTGGGAGGCCAGGCAACATGTGGCAGGGTCGGACTCCCTGCAAGCAGGTCCAAGTGGGGCAATTTGTGAAGTAGTGAGGGTGAAACCAAGGCTGCAAGAAAAAAACCTCGAGATTTAGAAATGCCAGGAACGTGGAATGACTGCGAGGAAAGGCTGCAAGCTGCGGGCCACGGAGCCAGGCTGGAAGAGTGAGTACGCCCCCCATTGCATGGGCCCTGCAGGACTCATCTCACCGTCATGTGCCCTGGATGCCAGAAACGGAGCCCCAGGATTAAATGCTTGCCCTGCCAGATTTCACATTGTTTTGGTTCCATGTCTTCTTTCTATGGCCCTATTCCTCCCTTTGGGAATGCAAATTTTTACTCTTTGCCTTTGTTAATTGGATGCAAGTAACTTGCTTTTTATTTTGATCTTCATTTTGTTTTACAGGGGCTCACAAGAATTCACGTTGAGTCTCAGAGGAGACTTGGGACTTTTGAGCGATGCTGGAACTGTTAAGACTGTGGGAACTCTTGGAAATGGACTAAATGCATTTTACATTCTGAACTGGGCATGAGCTCTTCAGGGGCTAAAGGCAGAATGTTATAGTTAAGTATAGAACGTCCCCTAAAGAGCTAATTTATTAATATTCAGGGTTGATATAGTTAAGTCATGAGAGTTGTAATCTCAGCAGTGGATAAATCCATTGTAATGGATTTCTCTGCGTGGTGGCCTGAGCTGGTAGGGTGTTCCAGCGTTGGGGATTATATATGGTTTCTCCTCCCCTCACTTTCTCTCTCTCCAGGCTTCATGATATGAGAGCAAAGCCTTGTGCTCTCCCTTTCTCTGCTTCCTGCCGCTACCATGCACCAAGATCCCCAGTCCCTGGCCTCACATGGGCTGAACCCCAATATCGCCAAGTTGCAAAGGCTGGCCACAAACCTGCGATCCTCCTGTCTCAGCCTCCCAAGTACTAGGATTATAGGCATGTGCCACCATGCCCAGCTCTACACTACTTTTATGTTTTTATGTATTCCTAGGTTTTAAATTTTATGAAAACTTGCCACAGTCACCTTTATTAACCAACCAAGGCTAAAATGGAACCATTTATAACCATTTAACAATAACATCTCAGAATTAAGAAAGGGTTAACACAAAGCGTTTGTTTATGTTTTTGTGTTTGTCTATGTTCGTCATGTTTGTCTATATGGATGCTACTGAACAAAGTGCGTACAGCTACAGTCAGCTCACGGAGCTCTGCACTTGCCTGTCCTCTGGGTTTTACTCATCTGCAGGGTGACCATGACTAAATCATTCAACTTTCCTATGCTACCAAAGTGTAATCATCTCTATCTCCAAAGATTTTGTGAAGATTAACTGCTTAGCAGAAGTTCCTAACACAGAATAATAATCACCCCATAGATGGTGTTTTCATCAATATCAATCATAATTACCAGAGTTTGTGAGTCTTAACTACACTTTTCACATTGGGTCAGGGCAATATGAAATTTCCGGGTACTCAAGATATTTTTCTGTCATGGGTAGAGACAGACCACACAAGTATTTTAATTACTTAGATGAAAAGACTCTCAAGGGCATCTACTTTTCTTAACTCTGATAACCTGGAAGTGCCTGTGTAGGCAACATGAGTATCTCAGTCATAGAGAGGAATGTCCCATAAGAAAACGAATTTAATTACCATTCTGATTCATACCTTAATTTTTTGTGGGCTTAATTATTATGAATCAGCAACCATGAGCCTCATTGGTACAGGTATACTGAAAAGATCAGTTTCTGGACCCACATAGGTAAGGCCCAGCCTCTTAACTAGATTGATCCTACCTAAGCAATTCAGTAATTTATGATTCAATAACTAATTTAGACATGAAAAGAAGCAAAAATAATAATTTCTACAGCTGTTAAGGATAAAAAAAATGGCATTTAAAACCACATAAGCAGACTTCCAGTTGCTGATCAGGCATGTAAGGAACTTAGAAGCTGACATTGCATTCTAATTATAAATAAAAAAACTGAGCCGGGTGTGGTGGTTCACGCCTGTAATCCCAGTAGTTGGGAGGCTGAGACAGGAGGATCTCAGGTTCAAGACCAGCCTCATCAACTTAGTGAGGCCCTCAGCAACTTAGTGAGACCCTGTTTCAAAATAAAAAATAAAATAGGGCTGGGGGTGTTAACTCAGAGGTAGAACACTCCTGGGCTCAACCCCCAGTTTGCAAAAAAAAAAAAAAAGCCTGAACAAACTGAAAAATCATAAGAAGTAAGGACACAGGACAAACAGCTGCCCCAAAAGCTGGAGAGACAGAAAAGTGGATCCAATATTTGAACAACACACTGCAAAATAACACATGGAAAAAAGAAATTTTAAAACATTTTGACTTAAACAAAAATGAAAATACAACCTATCAAAATCTGTGGGATTCAGCAAAAGCAATCCTTCTAGGGAGATTTATGGCATTGAACACATACATTAGAAAAGAAGATCTAAAATTAATAATCTAACCTGGAACACTAGGGAAAATCCATCAAATTAAATACAAAGTAAGCAGTAAAAACAGAAATATAAAAATTAGAGCTGAAATAATGAAATTAAAACCAGAAAATAGAGAAAATGAATGAAGAACCAACAGATGGTTCATCGAAAGATCAATAAAACTGATATGCCTCTAGCTATACTAAGAAAAAAAGAAAGAGAACACGAATTACTAATATTAGAAATAGAAACACAGGCATTATTGCAGATCTCACAGACATCGAAAGGATAATGAAGAAATACTCTAAATGAAACTATCCCCACAGAGTTGATAACCTAGATGAAATAGGCCAGCTCTTTAAAATATTCAATCTGCCAAACTTCACACAAAAAGTCGTGGACAACCTGAATAAGCCCCTATTTATTTTTTAAACTGAGTCAATAATTAATAGCCTTCCAAAACAGAAATCCCAGGCTCAGATGGGTTCACTGGTAAATTCTACCAAACAACAAAGGAAGAAATTATACCAATTCTCTACAATCTCTTTCAGAAGATAGAATTAAAGGGAATACACTCCATATCCATATCCATGGGTTCCACATCCTTCCGTTTCTTATCTATAGACTCGACCAACTTGAATCAACAGTACTGAGGAAAAGAAATTGTGCCTGTACTATTCTATACAGACTTTTTTTTCCTTCTCATGTCATACTAAAAAGAAAAGAAAAGAAAAGATGGGAAAACAGCATGTCCCTGAATGCCCCTTTCCATTCCTCAAAATCTAGGTAAGTTTAAAAAGTGAAAATAAAAGCAGATCTGGGCTAGACTGTCCACATACCACATACATATTATCTTAAAGGACATTGGCTTTCTCTCACATATGCTGGGAATTAAGACAGTGTTATCTGTAGGAAGCTACTTTCTTGCCCGCACTCCATGACATCTGCTCCTAGGGATGCCAGTCATATATGCAACAAAGCAAACTAAGCAAATTAAAGATGTCACTGCTTCTGTGCCCTAGCTTTTAAAACCCCTCTCCCTGTGGTACCTGGTGCAGATCAGAGCACCATGGACAGGGAAGTGCTCCTCCAGGCTGTCGCCCTTGGACAAAGCATGAGGAGCGATAGAAGCTACTTTCTGTCAAGGCTCCAAAGGCATCATCGCATGGAGAAGAGGTACATCTGTCCAGCTCATCACCACTGGACTTTCTAGTGATGCACCTGCCCAGCCCATTGCCACTAGATCTTCTGGCAAATCATCTGTCCATCCTATCAATACTGACTCTCCCCCATAAACATTTCTCAATAAACCTTATATCTCATATCCCATCTCTCGGCCTCTTGGTAACCTATCCTATTGCCATAGCAGGACTGGGCTATAAATGTTAGACTTGTCATTATTACCTAAGCAATAAAGTATTACAACCAAATATATAACACTTACATTGCATAAGTATTAAAATAATCTAAAGATGACTTAAAGTAGAAGGGAGGATATACATAGATTCTATCTGATTACTATATGCACCATTTGACATAAAGAACTTGAGTGCTCAAGGGTTTTTCATATCATCAGGGGTCCTGGAACCAATTTCCCATAGATGCCAAGGGATGACAGTACTTTCTAACTCATTTTATGAGGCCTACATTACCCAGACAAAGCTACAGTAATCAAGACAGTGTGGTAATCATGAAAGAATACACAAATAAAACAACAGAGCAAATATAGAGCCTAGAAACAGCCCTACATAAATATACCCAACTAATCTTTGGCAAAGGAGCAAAGGTAATGCCATAGAGTAAAGACAGTCTTTTCAGCAAATGGTGATGGAACAAATGGACATCCATATGCAAAGAGATGAATCTAAACACAGATTGTACACCCTTTACAAGAGCTAGCTCGAACCACATACCTAAATGCAGAACACAAAACTATAAGACTCCTAGACATTAACACAGTAGAAAGAGATGAATCTAAACACAGATTGTACACCCTTTACAAGAGCTAGCTCAAACCACATACCTAAATGCAGAACACAAAACTATAAGACTCCTAGACATTAACACAGGAGAAAACCCAGGTGAATGATGTATAGCAATGTCCTTTTAGATACAATACCAATGGCAGAATCTATGAAAGAAATCATTAATACACTGGATTTCATTAAAATTTGAAGAAGGAGGAGAGGGGGAAGAGAGGTTAAGGGTGAGGGAGAGGTACAGACTGAAAGAATGTATTTACAAAAGAGATAGGGATTCTGATAAAGAACTATTATCCAAAGTTTACAAAGAACTCTAGAAATTCAACAATAAGAAAACAAACAACCCAATTAATAAGCCAAAGGCCTGAATAAATACCTCACCAGCAAAGATAATCAGATGGCAAATAAGCATAGGAAAGGAGGTTTCACATTGCATGTCATTATTTCATTGCAAACTAAAACATCAATGAGACACCACTACACACATATCGATTGGAATAGCCCAAATCTAAAACACTGGCAACATCGAATGCTGGCAAGGATATGGAGCAAGAGGAACTCTCATTCATTGCTGGTAAAAATTCAGAATGGTATATCCACTTTGAAAATCAATGTGGTGGCTTTTTATAGGATAAAACATATTCTTCCCCTATGATCCAGCAATAATGCTTCATGGTATTCACCCAAATGAGCTGAAAATTTATGTCCACACGAACCCCTGCAAATGGATGTTCACAGCAGTTTTTTTCATGATTGCCCAAACTTGCAAACACCCAAGATAATCTTCATCAGGCAAATAGATAAATAAACCATGGTACATCCGGACAAGGGAATACTATTCAACACTAAAAAACAAAGGGCTATCAAGCCTTGAAAAGATGCCAAAGAATCTTAAATGTATATAACTCAGTAAGAGAAACCAATCAGAAAATGCTATGTACTGCATGATTCCAACTAACTGACATTCTAGAGAAAGCAAAACTACAGAGAGCAAAAAGATCAGTGATGCTGGGAATCAGGGAGAAGAGGGGGATGGATTGGTAGAACACAGAGGATTTTTAAAGAAGTGAAACCATCCTATATGATACTACAATGGTAGATACATGTCATTATACCTTGATCCAAACCTGAAGAACGCACATCACCAAGAGTGAACCCTAAGGTAAATTAGACTTTGGGTGGTAACAACGTGCCATGTGCCACAGTAGCTTCATCGATTTTATCATATGCACTGCTCTGATACAAGTTTTGATAATGGCGGAGGCTGTATGTGTGGTGGTGGTGGTGGTGGAGGAACGGTGGGTGTATGGGAATTCTGTAGTCCCTGCTCCATTTTGCTGTGAACTTAAAATGGCTCTAAGAACAAAGTTGAGGGTTTTTTTTGTTTTGTTTTTTATTTTGTTGTATTTATTTGAGGTTTTTGGTTTGTGTGTTTATTTTTTATTTTTTATTTGCAGTGCTAGGGACTGAACCCTGAACCTGTGATAAGCTTGCATTTATAGTACATATTACCTAATTGTTATTGCTGCCCAAAGTCAGCAATCAGACTTGACCAAGTGCTTACATTCTAGGCAGTCCTCTACCACTGTGCTACATACCCAGCCCCAACAAGGTATTTTTAAAAAAAACAAACAAGAAAAAAAAATGCCCTTGAAAATTATGGCCACTGTAAAACCGTAAGTAAAACATATAAAAGCATAAGTATATATCCAATACTCATTCAGACAACATTTTTATATCCAAAGAAGTTGTGAAGTCCTAAAAGATGGCAAGAATATGAAAGGATGAGCCAGGCGTGGTGGTGCAAGCCTGTAATCCGAGTACTTGGGAGACTGAGACAGGAGGATCACAGGTTCAAGGACAGCCTCAGCAAGTAGTGAGACTCTCATTAACCTTGCAAGACCCTGTTTCAAAATAAAAAATAAAATAAAATAGAACTGAGGGTGTAGCTCAGAAGTAGAATGCCCCTGGGTTCAATCCCCAGTGCCACACACACACACACAAAAGAATATGAAAGGATGAAGTATGGAAGGATTTAATTAAATTCAAAAAGCTTAACAATGAAACCAAAATGACAATTATATTAAAATCCCTTTTTCCCAATTAAAAAAAAGGAATATTAATGAATACCTAATCTAGGGTTAAATCACAGACCATGCTCAGCAATCAGAATTAGGTAAGATGTACTTTAGATGTGGGCTTATCACAGTAACACATCTTGAAATTACACCACCAACCACAAAATGAGGTCAGGGCAAGAAATCAATCCTTGAAAAAAATCCCCAGTTTCCAGAGTCACGCTATCTCAGCCAGCAGCCAAGACACCTGCCAAAGTGCTGGTGGTGACATAGAGTTTCCATCTCAGGGAAAGCATTTTTCATTCTAGGAAGATTTGGAATTAGTCATAGAAAGGTTTAAGACAATCAAACCCATAATACTTTTATATTAAAGAGTTTTTCCCTACTTATTATTTCTTTATTTGTGTTTTTAACAGAATCTGGCCTATGAGAATGTGAAACCAATTTTTGTTGGTCCAGTTTCAAATGTATAATTAAATAATAGATTTATAATTTTTACTTAAATTTGAAATCTTACAAGTTTGTACAAGATAATGGGACATTGGAAAGAACCAAGATTGAAGCATGGTTATGATTTTAATTTATTCACTTTATATAAGTCATTTGAACACTTGGGAAGGGTTAGTGTTTTTAATTAGAAAATGGAAGTACTGTACTGTACAGAATAGTGAGCACAGCAGGTCTGTCTGAGCCTGTTATCTGTAGCAAGGCCTGCTTTCAAGGTTGGTCCTTGGCCAGAGTCTGGATTTGGCTCAGAGCATTCCCAGTCATCAGTTAACAGGCAAGGGTGCTTCAGTGTGTTTGTTTGGCAAGCAATATGGTTTGTGCTGAACACCTACCACCTCTGGGAGTCTAGAATTCTGGTACATAGGAGGCAGAAGATGCCTACATGGCAGCCCCCAATAAAAGTCTTGGGTTCCCCATCTCTAGTAGGCTTCCCTGGGCCAAAGTACTGTGTCACATTTCCATTGCTGGGGGAAGAGTGTTCCCTGTGACCCCTCATAGGAACAGAGAGCATGAGGCAGCCTGAAGGTGTATTCCTCTAGTCTCCCTGTATCCTTATTATGTTCCTATTATAAATCTTAGCTATGGGTAGAAGTACATGCTGAGTTCTATACATTGTTTCAGTGAATCTCTGAACAGAGAGGTGAAATAGGGACCCCCCAACACATTAAGAAAATTGAATATTTTAAACTTCTCAGTATATAGTCTAAAGTGTTTTTGAAATGTTTAATTGTACCACAAAAATAAAAATAAAAACAAGATTACAAATTAAATTAAACATTATTGAAAGACCCCCTAGAAGTAAATACTAAAATTTGCTAGGCTTATAAATGCAGCCATAACATTTGTAAACTGAATTTGTTGCCTTTAAGGAAAGTAGGAGTCTTGAATTTGTAACTTTAATCATTGAATATTTCTTTCTAAAACCTACATAAACTTTTGAATAGGCTTTTCAGCCCACAAAAACATCTGTCAAGGGGATGACTAGGAAAGCTCAGAATCAATATATTTCATGAGCCTATAGCAAGTTTCTTGTCCTCGTCTCCGTGGCAGAAGGGCATTTGTTCAGATCCACTATAGCTTCATATCACTATGATTTCAGTTAAAAGGGAGTCTAGGATTCAGCCCTGTTTATATCACTTGATAGTAAACCATATCAAAATGTGATCTTTAGCCGGGCGTGGTGGCGCACGCTTGTAATTCCAGTACTTTGGGAGGCGGAGACCGGAGGATCCGGGTTCGCGGCCAGCCTCAGCTCTCTCT
>PVJS01014640.1:0-40056 GCA_004027185.1 Glis glis | reverse complement strand
CTACCTCTGCGCTATGCCCCCGGCCCTTTTTTTTATACTTTATTTTGAAACCGGGTCTCACGAAGTTGCGGAGGGCCTCACTAAGGAGAGAAAGAGAGAGAGAGGGAGAGACAGGGAGAGAGAGAGCGAGAGAGCTGAGGCTGGCTGCGAAACCGGAGCCTCCAGTCTCTGCCTCCCAAAGTACTGGGATTACAAGTGTGCGCCACCACGCCCGGCGTAAATGAATATATTTTTAAAAAAGAGGACAGACATTGGAATCAGATATAACTGGGTTTAAATGTCAACTCTACGATTAAATCTAGAAAAGTTGCTTGTCTTTTCTGAACTTTAATTTTCTCATTTGTAAGTAAGCAAAGATAATAATGCCCATATCATAGGGCTGTTATAAGGATTCAGTGTGATTTTGTGTGCAAAGGGCTTAGCACAGTGCCTACCCAGGAAATGTTTAATGTATTTTAGTCAACAATCATAGACCATAAGCCAGCTGAATCTATCTTTTCAAGTGTCTCTAACTCTGTCCCCTCCAATCTACCCTTCCTCTACCCTAGACCTCTATCAGGAGTGTGTATTTGTGGATCTTCCTCACTACACTGCAAACTCCTCATGTAGACATGGAGTTCTGTTGATCTTTTCTTTTCATCCCATTTTGTCTTGAATTCTGCTGGGATCAAAACAGTCATTCAACAAATGTTTATTTAAGAAACTCTGCAGAACTTGACCCCCCTCCCCCATACTGTCACAACTGTTAGAATTAAGACAAAAATCTCAAGGTTCTTGAATGTTGTGATAACGCCTTGTGGTTATTTGATGCACAGAAAGTAGCTTGAAACTTAAGAGTTGATTTAAGTCATCCACACAGGACCCCAAGCCAATATCAAGCCTATTATCTAGGAATCTAAATGCCCTTTCTATAGAAAAACTTGACTAACAGGTCTATTTGGAGGCTTAATGACAGGCTTCTTAGATAGAAGACAACAATGCTTGTCTGCAGGGGACACAAGAGGGTAAAGGGCTGGGAACTGGAAAGAAATAAATGAATCCACAAGACAGAGCTCCAGCTTCACATTTATTAATGTATGTATTTGTGTCATTACTTGTCAGCAATGTATGTATATTTTGAAACACAGTACCAATTAATTCTGAAAGTTTCATTGGCAACTGATAAAAAGCATCATATTATGGCTCAGTTAAGTCTCATTGATCTTGCTACTTGATCCCTCTTTTAGAGTGTTGTGAGTAATTTTCCAGCTTTATTAGTGACAGTGTAAACTCCTCAAACTTCTCTAAAAGATACTTTGAGGAGGGAGGGATACATCATTGTGGTCCAAACTGATTCCGTTTTAAAAAGTCAGCAGTTCTTAATCAAAAACCAGGAATATCACAGTCTATGAAACAAACTAGCATGGCCAATGAGGCAAGGCTGGACATAGAAATGGCAGTTCTCAAAGAAGAAATTGTTATATCTTTGATTATTCTAAGGCAAAACAGTCTGCTTAATTGAATGTGCTGGTTCACCAGGTTTGTAAGAGCACTATAGGTAGAAAGCAAAGAGGCATCTAATGTTGGTGGCCTTATTCATGAAAACATAAACAAAGGTCCTGTTAAAAATCAAGGTGCTTTTCATCTTTTCCAGTGCCTAGAATGTTACCACTACTGTAAACTGCTATAGTCTTTTCTATCAGAAAATGTAACCTTCGACCAACAACTGGCTAAGTTTTCAAAAAAGAAATGAAGTCCCTTATTACTTAGGAAAGAACAAAATAGAGGAGGTATGCAATTGAATTTGGGGGTTTTAGAAGAGGAGGAGAGATGGAGTCCTCTCACCTTAGAGTCAACAACCTCAGTAATTGGGAGATGGAGGTAGAAAATCAATTCTGTTGGTTCAACCAACAAGAAACCTGGCAGACTGATGGCTAGTTGTCCCTGCTACTGCTCCATTCATATTTTCATTGTTTCTTTTTGAGACCACTGCAAAAACTCTGCCATGTTGCTCTCCTCCAAACAGTCTTCTACACCTCTGTATGAGTTATTCCAATATGCAGTCTCATCATGGCCTCCTGCTTTAAATATATTTCATGGGGCCTCATTTTACCCTCAGCCTTGCTCTGCATTCTTGAAGTTGGCCTTATCTCTCCCAAAAGCCTCATTCTCCAGGTCTCTTAGAACTGCCAAGTTCTTCCAAAATTCAATGTTTTGGCTAATGCTCCTCTCTGCACCCAGATTTTCTTCCTTGTCTTCTCTGCTTCCAAACATTAGTAAAGGTTCAGATCAAATGCTAACTTTATAATAATGCTTTGTTGGACCCATCCAGCCAGAATTAATGGTGCCTTTTCCTGTGACTCTATCTCATTGAATGAGTGATGGCTGTCTCTCTTTGTTGATGTTAGATGGAGAGGGCAGTGGTTGTGTGTTGCAAAGGCAATGTTATGTTTTTAAGAAGTCATTTTATTTCCTTTCTGGTCACAAAGAAGAACCATATCTTCCAATTGCAATGCATCTAGGTATGGCATTAAAACAACCTTTGTCCAATGGAATGTAGGCATAAGTGATGTATACCATTTCTAATTGGCCCCTGACATATAATATGATCTGCATTTTCTTCTCTTGCCAATCACTCTGCCAGAAGTCGCAGACTCCAACAAGCTATTGTATGAAATGGCCTTGGGTCTCAGAGTCACCATCTGAAGGAAAGCCACCCTGCTAAAACATCAGCACCAGATTTCTCATGAGTGAAATACATTTTAATTGTGTTAAGACTCTGGGATTTGGGATGTTGTTATAGCAACTAGTCTTACTTATGCTGACTAATACCATCTTGTTCTCCATTATAATGATTTCTATCTCATTAGGATTTCCAGTCATTCACTTCTCCTAGTCTACCCAATTCAGGTCTGACCTAACTTTCCTCCCTGGATCCTTGGTCACTCATTTAATATTATTGCTATCACCCTTGAATCTTTTCCTGGTATTTTATTTTATTAACCCAAGTTACAGTTGTGATAGTGTTAGCGGTAGTCACTGGGGCTGCTCTTCAGGAGCAGCAGTGTAATGCTTTGCAGATTACATGGTATTTTTGCATTTGTTGTCTTAGTTTGATTTTGGCGTTTTATAATTTCTTTCTTGCTTTAAAGTGCTTCCTGACTGCTATCTCCACTCCTGAATGTATAATAACATCACTGGAAAAAAATCACAGAAATCTAGTTTTTGTCTCTAATATAAATTTGTAGCTGGGTGTGGTGGCACACGCTTGTAATCCCAGTACTTGGGAGGCTGAGACAGGAGGATTGCAGGTTTGCAACCAGCCTCAGCAACTTGGTGAGGCCCTCCGCAACTTAGTGAGACCCTGTTTCAAAAGTAAAGAATAAGAATGGGGCTGGGGATGTAGCTTGGAGATAGAATGCCTCTGGGTTCAATTCCCAGTACTGCAATAAATAAATAAAGAAATAAACAAACAAATAAATAAATTTGTAATACTTCCTCACTGCCTCTCACTGGGTTTGCCTCATTGAGCAAACCACTTAGTCATCTCTTGTACTCCTTATTTAAGACTCTGCAGTTTTTTATCAAACTTTTTCTACTTCCTCAAAACCCCTGGTCTTGTTTCCAAGATTAGCCACTTCCCTGTGCCCTTCATCCCTCCTTCTAATATTTTTTCCCTCTTATTTATTTTAGAAATCCATTGGGTCAAAGACTGAGTTTTATTTATTCCTCACCCTATCTTTTCTCATCATCATCATGCTTCAATGCAACCTACATGATAGACATCAACATTTTTTAGCTCCCCACATTCAGAGAATATACTTATATGCCTTTACATATGATATAATCTTTTGCTGAAATGCCCATTCCCCACATTCCCAACATGGAAAGTTCCTACTTCTCTTTAAAAAAAATAGATCAAATAGCATCCCTTTCATGAAATCTTCTCTGACATTTTCAACCAAACATAATGTCTCCTTCCTCTCTGCTCCCATAGCTCCTCAAATATCTGAGTATGGTCTCTCCTGGTTTTACCACAATCTCTTTGTGTGTCTGTTTACTCTTAGACTGTCAGCCTTTCTGAGGGCAGGTTCATGTCTGGTTGCTCTTTTTATTTTTTATCACTACAATTAATGCCTCACATAAGTATTCCTTTAAATAAGGAGAGCAATCAAGTCTGCTCCATGAGAGATGCTAAGAATTTACAGCATAGGATCCAGAGTTAATGAGCTTGAGATTAAAAAAAAAGTTGGTCCTAATATCAGACAATAGTAAGTTTGGCTATATTCTTTAATAACAAACTCTAAACTGAGTATCTTAGATACATCCTAAATGGCCTCAAAAAGAAGAGTTATGACCATCAGACCAGAATCACAAGCAGACAGATGGTCACTCAAATAAAAATAACCTTTATGATCATCAGAGATATGCAAAATGTAAGACCCTGCCTTAAAGGCAATGCCGATTCTTATTTGAAGTGTTCAAGCAGAGCTCAGCTAGTCATCTGTGGGAACAATGTCATCTGGATTCATGTAACATATAAGATGAATGTATTACTGTATATAATACTTATCAGTGCATATCAAGATTATATGGGGCAGGCATATAGAAGTCAAATAAGCAAACATCATGCCATATGGATTTTTATATAATCATCCTTCCCAAAATTGTTCTTCATATTTCTAGTCCAATAAGATCGTATTATCCTTACTTGTAATACAAAGCCATTTGCAAAAAGACAGAATTCTTGCAATAAAAGAAGCTATTACTTTATTTTCTTTGCATTTTCTAAAAATTTTGTTCACAAAACTTTTAGTTGTTATGCCAGTGAACATTTCAGGTAAAAATTCAGTCTAATTCTGCTTTCACCTGAATAAAGATGTCTTGCTCTGGAGACAAACATTTTTTTTTCTTTGCTGGTACCAAACCACACCAGGTCTAAGGTATACAGATAGGCTGCAGGCATAGTGATAAAGGATGCACTCCCAGGTTAAAAAAGGGCATTTACAAAATTTTGTATAGCCCTTTTTGGTTAACACTGGTACCAACTCTGAAGGAAATATGTTAACATTCTTCATTTTACATGGGAAAAACTAGATGTAGCTAATGAGAAGACAATCCAGATAGGTCCATGTTATTCCCATTTCTTGGCTCACCTCGCACTGAGCCAGGAGTGCAGAGGTGGAAGAATTTAACTAGCAGATTACCAGGACTCCTTCTAGCTATGTGGTCCATGATTCTTGATTTTATTATTTGAGAACTGACCATCTCCAGAAGCACAAATGTTGCTTTGAGAATAACTATTGGAGTCCATTAAGTTCATAAACTTGTCTTTTCATTGTTATCACAGAATGGGGATACAGGGGAAAGTGATTATTACTCAACGGCAATAGGAAAACCAATAACCCATTACTTCTGCCAGCCATATCCCCAGACTAGGACACCTTCGTGAAGGAGAGGCTGATGAGTTAGCTCGTGGGTATGAGTCAGACCCTATGTAGATAGACTGAAAGTAGAATGAGCTAGCTACACCCAAGGATGCTGAGCCAGGCAGCAAATGCTGGTAAGTTCTGGATACTTTTGCCCTTGAGGATACCTTGCATTATCCTCACATGGTAGCTACTTTGCTACCACATTACCTGTTAAGTAACAATTGCTTCCCATTTGTGTTCATCAGTAGCATGTAGAAGTGCCAGTCAGAACTTAAAGTCAGCAACTGCCTAGTCAGTGTAACTGCATCAATCTGAAATAACTCCAGTCAAGAGCAAAGAACCTAAATATTTCAGATAGCTTTTGCCTCATTTTTACAGGAATATGAAGTATGACTTCTTTAAGGCTATTTAAAACAAATTGATTGAGGCTATGGTGAGAATGTTTTGAAGTGTGTGTGTGTGTGTGTGTGTGTGTGTGTGTTGCTGGGGATTGAACTCAGGGGCATTCTACCTCTGAGCTACACCCCAGCCCTAATTTATGTCATTTTGAAACAAGCTCTTGCTAAGTTGCCACATGCTGGCTTCAAACTTATAATCCTCCTGTCTCAGCCTCCCAAGTACTGGGATTATAGGCATGCACCACCATGCCCAGCTTGAAGGATATTTTTAAAACCTTTTCTTTGTATATTTTATGTAGTCTCACCACTACGCTTATATTATTTTGTGTAATTGAAAGAATTAATAAATGGAAAATATTTAAAAAGCACAATAGCTAAGAATACTTATTACTGCTCTTATGACCTTGTGAGGGTCCAGAAGGTAGGGAGCTAGCCTAGATGTATCTTGAAGGATCCTTCTGGCTCAAAATTTTCAAGAAAAAAATCCTAAGACTTTTTGTTTTGTTTCATTTTCTGGGAGAAACAATTGCTCTTTCTCCAGCATGATCTCCATTAGCTGTAGTAACAATTCTAAAAGGCTCTGCAATACTACTGGTAATGAGGCATCCTCAGTTCTCTGCATTTGATTCATTCAGTATCTTGCTGGGAAGGCAGAGTGGTATACATTTTTTAAAAAGTAGAAAAAAAAGTCCCTGAATACTCCTCATTTTGCTACCTAAGCATTTAAGTAATTAGTTTTCTGAAGTTTGGCTGCCAGACTTGTAAACAGATCAAAAGGCTTAGTGTTTATTTTATAACATATCCCCAAACCCAGTACAGACAGCCAACAGGTTGGCTATTAATTGATCTCTTTATCCATTTTTCTCCAATTGGAGGGGGAGGATACTAGGAAAAAAAAGTAAACAGTCTAACTTTATCATTATTCTTTCACTAAGTTTTCCAAATGAAAGGCAAAATGTCTGGAAGTGGGTGTCTCCACCAGCCCCATTCTTACAAACTCCCACTTAAGATGCTACTTTTCATTACTTCTTTTAATGACCACATTATTTTGATGTTATTAGTTTGGCTTCTTCCTAACTTCCACTAATGGATGAGTTAACACATGACTCACACTTATAGCTATTTCTTTCCATCTTTAGGGATGCAAAGATGCTTTTTAAAAATTCCATCTATATAAATATGTGGACCACTTTGCATTGAAAGTCATCTTTTATTGCCCATAAAAGCAAGATGCTATGCTGACAAGACTAGTAATACTGGTAACTTGATGGCACTTTTGCCTTCCTACAAGTCTAGAGGACAGTGAGTGGAGGAATTGTTTCATCTGCTTCAATTAGTCCCAGGAAGAAAGTGGGGTGACTGAGGTGAGGTATTTGGACATTTGGGTCACAGTTTGCTTTAGCAAGAACATTATGATACACCAAACCATTCCCTAAAGATATGGCATTAAATCCAACTAAAAACCTATGTCCATTAAGGAGAAGAGTTGGAAAGAAATTTAATTTGAACTTTTTTAAGGACATATTTTGTTCCAAACTTTATGCTACAAAGCTAAGGATACACAGATAATTACCCACCCACAGAAATTCAGAGTTTAGCAGCACAGTAGAAGACGTTTGTGAATAAACAGATTTACCCTTATAGAAATAAGGGTTCCAGCTTTACATAAAATGAAGTAAGCACACTGCCCCCTGGATCTCCCATTGAAAATAACCAAGAATACTAAACAATATGCATGCAGCGTCTATCTGAGGACTCCAAAAAGTAAATGCTGACAGGAAATTGAGGGAACTGTAGGTAAAACTGAATTGACAGTATCTTTATAATCCCAAACCCAGAAGTGCAGACTAGGTACAGATAGACGCACTCTTTTTCTTGTCAAAGTAGCAGGAAATTGGATCCCCAGAAGAGAAGTGGAGTGTCAAAATTCCCCTGAGATTTGTTATTGTTTGTTACTTGTTTAGTTTTGTTTTTTATCCTTTCCTTCCTCAGTTCCAAAGCAACCCCATGGCGACAGCAGTGGCAATAGCAAGAAAGCCAGTGTCAGAAGTGATGGAAATACCAGTTGAAGAGATGCCCAAGACTCTGAACTAAAAGCTGAGAGGAATTCCTATTGCTTTCCTTTCTCCTTTCTCAGTCTTCTCACCACTTGACCCGGGAGGCAGAAGAAATGGCAAAATACATACATAAGAGTAGGTAAATTAAAGCCACCGATTTCTGGCTAGAAGACAGGGAAAGGGGATCCTCAGAGCTGGAAAGTACTGGGGAAATTGTGCAGCTGAGGGAACTGGGGAAATCACTCCCATAATGTTGTGCATCAACTTGGCTCACCCTCAACCTTTGCATGTACATATCTGAGCTTAAATAGTATAAGACAGGCTTTGAGAACTTACCAATAAAGTAGACCACTTTACTGGTCCCATACCCATCACTGGGCTGCACACAAGCAGGATGGATCCAAAAAGCTCTGCAATGGCTTTGAAAGCTGAATTGATGTTTGAACCACAGGTACCAGAAAGCCAGCTGAACTTATGGCTTAAACCCAACTCCATCAATTGCCTGCTTAAAAAATAATCAGCATCAGTAATTTCCATAAAACTCAAGACCAAGAACCCCCACAACACAGTATTCAATATGTCCAGTATACAAACTAAAATCACTCAACAATAGAAAGACCAAGAGAATTTTAACTTGCAAGGCGAAACACATTCAACAGTTGCCAACCTGAGATGACACAATGTTAGAACGACCAGACATTAAAGAAACTATTTTAACTAGGCCTTAGGAATAAATTCTGTTGAATTCAATGCACATATGCATTTTGAGGGGGTATCAGATTTTCAGAATTTATCAAGTGATAATATGTACTGTTTGTGTATATGTGTATATCTGCTTGAGCTCTATCCTAAATTTCTGACTAATCCTGAGAACTCACCTCCAGAAAATCTGCTTTACAGGAAGAAAACTCTCCTGTCTTAAACATTGCTCAGTTTCATTGGTTAACAAACTTATTTTGTAAGGTGTTAGAGAAACACAGAGATGAATGAGATAGTCTTGCTCTTCTAATTGGGAGGCAGACAGATGCATGGGCAGTCTCAAAATTGTAATAAATGTCTCAAACATGCTCAGAGGATTAAGAAAGTACCCAGTGAAGCATGCCTGATCATCAGGAGAAGAGAGGAGGCTCTGGTCAAGGAAGTCTCCCCAGTGTGGACAGTGCCGGGGTTAGCTTGCAGGATAGGATGGCAAAAGTCATTGGAATCAGAGAAAACAGAATGTATATTTTAGAGCCCTCATATTTGGTGACAAGTACAAATAGCAGAAAAAGAGTGACTGTCTTATGAGGGACAGAATTTTCAAAAGCAGGAATGAAGTTAGTCTCTGAAATATGCTAGGACCGAGGCATAGAAGGCTATAAGGAATTTTTATATCAACTTCAGCTTCTCTCACTGCAGACTGATTATGTCTGTTTTATGGGTCGCTTAGTAATACATGATCACCTAGGGCTCCCAGGACAACATTTTTCTGGTCAAGGGTTGTGTCTGTTATTTATTGCTACATAACAAATTACTCCAAAATTTAGTGACTTAAAGCAATAAACATTTATTACTTCAATGTCTGTATGCCAGAATCCTGGCATAGCTTATCTGGATATCTCTGGATTAATCCCCAGTGAGATTGAAGTCAAGTTGTTGGCCTGGACTGTTATTTCATCTCAATGTGCAATTAGAGGGTATGGAGGATAAGGAGGATTTGCTTCCAAGTGACTACTAGCAGACTTCAAAATAGTCAATTCCAAACTCACTTGTGCGGTTGTTGGCAGGATAGGATATAATTTATCATGGACAACTGAGATGAATACCTCAATTTATTGCTGAGCTACATGGGCCTCTTCATAGAGCTTCTCACAACATGGCAGCTTGCATTCTTCAGCATGCACGATCTGAGGCAGGGAAGGAAGGAAGGAAGGAAGGAAGGAAGGAAGGAAGGAAGGAAGGAGAGAGAGAGAGAAAGAGAGAGAGAGAGAGAGATGGGCAGGCTTAGAGAGGGCCCTACTAATGGAAGCCCTACTAATGCATTTTATAAACAAATCCAAGAAGTTGTATCTCATAACATCTATCCATTAGAAACGAGTCACAAAATACAGCTCACATTAAAGTGAGGGGCTTACATAAAGACATGAGTACCAGGACATGAGATCGTTGGAGATCATCTTGGAGGCTATGTATCACAAAATCAAGACTGAAATTTGAATCTCATAAGCTCAGGAGAGGGTTCTGATTGGCTCTACTGGGGTTCTGTGTTTATTCCTATAGCAATCAACTATGTTCATGGGTTCAGGGTCACATTTTAAAATATACCTGCTGGAAACCCAACTCTGTGAACAAAGCTTCTTCAGGGAGAAGGAGCTGCATTGTTCACTCTACTTACTAGGTGTTCTTACCATTCTTTACACACACACACACACATACACACATGTGCAATTCATACGAAAAGCACACATTCACACCCTGACTTTGCCTTTTATCTGTTGTATATATTGGGACTCCAAAAACACTTTTGTTCGAACAAAGCTTTTAAAACCAAAAACTTATATTTGAAAAGGCTGAGGTTCAGAAAGAGTAAGATCTTGTCCAGAATCACAGGGCACATTAGTGGCAGAGCCAAAAAGAAGGTATGGATTGGGATTGGCAGAAGATTAGTGTTTCTGATGGTGGCTAGAGATGTTTGAGGCTTTGGGTATGGTTCTCAAGAAGGACAGGCAAAGCCTTATCTGTGATTGGAGTTTACAGGGAAGAGTGAAGAGGGAGAAGTGCTGAAGGAATGAAATAATTCAGTAGAAGAAACAAAGATTATGCCAAAGTTAGGGAGCTAGATCAAGGCGGGTCTGTTGAAATTAGTCAGATATGCATTATTTATTGGTTGATAGGATAGAGTAGAGGAAGAACAAGCAATTGAGGGAGCAGGAGATCAAGAGAGAGTGCTTGGAAAGAGCTGGAAAGGGTGAGACAAGGTACATAAGAGAATGGAGACAAAGCACTTCCTCATCAAAAGGGAAAGATTAGGAGAAAAGTAGGGGGAAGAGCTCTGAGTTTCATGGAGAGGCACAGGAAGTGGAGGAAGCTCAGAGAGGGGCCTCCCAGCAAGTCAAAAGACAAACTACGTTTTAGGGAAACTTGAGACTTAGGAGCCCAAAGGAAGATGTGCACAGCTGCTGTGGAGAAAGTAACTGTACAACAAGGAGCAGGAAATAAAAGATTGTGGTGAGAGATCAGGGCTTGACTGAGCTGGGACGCTGGGCATTCGCAGGAGGCTTACCCATGCCCTATTCCCAGAACTCCTCTGACTCCCCTGAAATCAGCAAGTCCATGCAGACCCTGGCACTGCCCCATGGGATATTGGGGGTGCCTATATCTTTTCTGTTGCTGTTGCTTAAACTTGGCGAGATGAGAAATTAGCTAATAGTGGTCAAATGGAGAGAATTATGAATATGAGGACCAACTATTCTTTTTCGTCACCAAAAATTCTTTTAAATTAAAACTCAGTCCTGTGGTATATGCAGAGGTCAAGAAGAAATGGACTTCATAATAGCAGAAAGAAATATTGCTCAGTTAGATTCAGGAAAGCAAACTCCCCATCGTAACTTTGTTCAGACAGCGATTAGGTTATAGGATGATATATTTAATTCTTCAATTGATTATTTTGTTATGTGCTTAAGAATAAATGAGTGTAAGCTGTAGCTTGAGCTATTTAAGCAAATGTCAAGGAATGCATTTGTGGGGCTGCTAAAGAGCAGTGTAGCATAATGGTCATTATCGCGGGCTTTGGAGCCATGCTGTCTGGGTTTGAATCTTGTCTCTTAATGATTGCACGACTCTGGTGAGTCACAGCCCTTTCATGTTTCACTTACTTCATCTCTATAATGACAATGACAATAGTATCTACCTCATGAGGTTGTTGTAAAGAGCCCTTGGTAAACAGCATTCAATAAATATTAGTTGGTAGTTGTTTTTTTTTTTAAATAATCAGATTCCTTGGTGAATTCCATAGAAGCACTGGCTCTCGGTGTAGCAGTTCCAAGATGCCTTGGTCTCATGGTTTCAAACTGTGCTCCTCAGTGTCCAAGAGTGAAAGAGAGATGCTGCTGGGGTTCCTGGGGTGGGGGATGAGGGGAAAGAGTTCTTTCCATGACCATAGCTCTGCTTCTATCAATTTCACATCCAAATGAGGCTTCTGCCTACATCTGGAAAGAAGCTTGCAGTGTTAAATGAAGAAAACTGAACCAGTTTCACAAATCAGGAAATGAAGTCCAGAAGAAGAAATGACTTGCCCAAGATCAAGTCAGAGTTTCCAGCAGAGCATGACCTCGCACCCAGGCACCCTGCCTCTGGTCTAGGGTTGTTTCTACCACAGATTTCTTTCTTTTTTTCTTCCCTGGGGATTGAACTCAGGGGTGCGCTACCACTAAGCTACATCCCCAGCCCTTTTTACTTTTTATTTTCAGACAGAGTCTCAGTAAATTTCACAAGCTGGCCTCAAACTTGCAAGCCTCCCTAGTAACTCAGGTTACAGGTGTGTGCCACCTGAATATCATTTCACCATCACATAACATGCTTCTGCTCTAAAACCTTAGACTCAAAAAGGACTTTTCATCATGGAATTTAATGTAGGGAAAGAGAGGAATATCTTGAATTCTTTCCTAAATGTTTGTGTACTCCTAAATGCTTGAGTCTCTCCTCTTGCAGAGGACCTACCTTACTCACATTTCCTCTGAAGGGAAATTCCTCAGGCAGTTGGCTAACTGCTTCCAGAGCTTCCCAAAGTGGCTCTTCCCAGCATAAATGTTTTAAACATCCATTGCTCATGGAAGATAAAATACAGGCCTCTTTCAAGTCGATCATCTTTCAAGTTAATCATTCCAGTGCTAAACCCAGCGACTATCACATAATAGGTGCTGAGCAGATAATGGGTGTGAATATAGGTTTCAAACCAAAAGCTGATAAACAAGTATGGTAAATAATTAATGTTGCTATTATAATTATGGTGAAAGAGTACCAGAGATAACCTCCCTGTCCCAAATGAGCTAGCTAATTATTGAGCTGGCTAAGAACTTTTGTAAAACTTTGTCTCTCTTTGAAAAGAAAAGGTGTGGGTCCAAGGTGCCAAATAGGGCTTCATTTTTATTTGTCACATAAAATGCCAGTGACATGGGAGGAGAAGTGCAGAAGAGTGGGTGGGATTGGTGAAGGGCAAGCAGTGTCTGCAAGAAGACCCAGGACCCTGTGCCCAGACCTGCACACTCTTCTTTCTCAGGTACAAGGCCTGTCTGGGAGCCCAGAGAACCTTCTTCCTGTAAGCACACTCCACAGCTGACTGATTAGGGGAGACCTTTTAATGAAAGCATTAATAAAAAAAGCCCCAGCTCCACAGGGGCCTGTACTAATTAGGATCATGTCAGTCAGGAGAACACCTACACAGACAGCTCCATGTCACCTCCCAAAGCTAGGGTGCAGGGAACTGCCAGTTGTTGCTGCCCCCACTGCCCTCTCCTCCCCACTTTGGGGACTACTTGTCAAAATCTACTTCCTACACACTCAGCCCTTTGAGAATGTGTGTGCCGGTCCCGCCCCAGCCAGGACCTGGGGAGGTGGTACCTTTAACCATCGGGGACACTTCCATCTCTGTAGAAAGCTATACACGCTTCCAAGGAAGATGGACAGGCAGCAGTACTGGGCCTTCCCAGCCCCTCGATTTCCCTAGGGTTGAGTGGTGAAACTTCTATTTCTCTTTATTTTCTGTCCCTCATTTTATATCCTTCCATATAGATCAGCACTACTTCATCTGTATCCATCAATATTCAGAGATATTCTTGCATATGTACATGTATATATCTAAATGTTGCATATGTATATATTCCTTGAAAAATTTTCTACATATATCATATGATTTATTTATAATCATATGTTGGCTGATGTGATTTTGGGAACTGGTATGTCCAAAATTTGGAGGATAGGCCTGCGGGCTGGAGACTCGAGCAGGTATTGACATCATAGTCTTGAGGCAGAATGTCTTCTTGAAAACTCAGTTTCTTGTTCCTAAAGACATTCACCTGATTGGATGAGGCATGCCCACATTATAGAGGGTCACCTCCTCAACTTAAAGCTAACTGATTGTAGATGGAACACCTAGCTTGATATTGTATTTGATTCAGTGACTGAGTACTGAGTACTGCCTAGCCGATTGGCACATAAAACTAAGCATCACACCACCCCCTACCTCATTCAACCCTCCCAACACTTCTTTCAGGTAGGCAGGGGATTTGGCATATCTCCATTCTACAGGTACAAAACTGAGGCTCCTCTAAGTTGTTTCTTGTATCCTTTCACACATTACTGGATGTTAAAATTAGACTGCAGTTTTCAACAGTCTTAAATTCTTAATATCAGATCACATTGTCTTTTTCAGTCATTCATGCATTCAATAATTATATATTTAGTCCCCTCCATGTGCTGAACATTGACTTGATCAGGGCAGACATGGGGTTCTGATATTACTGAACTAACTTCTGGTGAGGGAGATAGATACACTGGCACTACACAGACGTGCCTGCGCGTAGCTGGTAGACGTGAATGCACTGGTAGCATTTAAAAAGCTTCTCTGAAATGATGGACAACCTCTGCAACAGGCAAGCACTGTCATCATAAGAGAGAAGTATGGGATTGAAAATGTGGCTCAGGAAATACAACAGTTATTCTTTCAAAGAGAAACAGAGACAAGCTAAGTCAACTCCATGTCACTGTGCTTTAGAAGAGCCTGTGATCTATGTCTGTGATGGAAGGGGATGGAGCCAAGAGTCCAAAAGGAGAATCTTGGTTTTTCCCTTTGGTGTGAGAGAGGCCACAGGGGTGGAAGCTGGGTGGGAGCTTACATGGGGCAGGCTGAGGCTTTGGCCAGAAGCAGACTGGTGGCACCAGAATAGACCACCAAGCAGACACCCTGGTTCCAGCCCCTGGGCCCCAAGTGCTAAGCACAGGGGGGAAATAAATCTCTATGGCCAATGAGGGCAAAAATTGACCAAGTTGTTATATCTTAATCCCATATCTGTCATCCCTTCCCTTCCACCATCACCAAATCAGAAGTGGATGTCCCCCAAACAATAATAGTTGTGGAATTTCACAACTTACAAAATACTTTCAAGTGCACGTCCAACTTAATCCCTGAAAAATACAGAATATAAACACTCAAATCCAACTTCCTAGATGAAAGTAAGGTCCAGAGAGGTTAAATGTCTTTATTGAAGTCTTTTAGTTGATATCGCTGAAGGCATTAGACTTCTCAGTACCTCATCTGGTTCTTTCTGCTCAGTCAGCAAAACCAAACATCATCAGTACATTAGTTTAGTAGGGCAGTCACGACAAAACACCACAAAGCGAACCGGGCGTGGTGGCGCACGCTTGTAATCCCAGTACTTGGGAGGCTGAGACCGGAGGATCCGGTTTCGCGGCCAGCCTCAGCTACTTAGTGAGTTCCTCCACAACTTCGTGAGACCCTGTTTCAAATTAAAGTATAAAAAATAGGGCCAGGGGTGTGGCTCGGGGGTAGAACACCCCTGGGTTCAGTCCCCGGTGTTTAAGCCACAAGGCGGATGGCTTAAACAACAGAAATTTCTTGTCCCACAGTTCTAGAGGCTGGAAGTCTGAGATACAGGAGTCATTCATTGGGTTGGCTCCTTCTGCAGGCTGGGAGAGAGACTCTGTTCCATGGTGCTTTCTTAGTTTTGGTGGTTCACTGGCAGTCTTTGGCGCTTCTCCTAAAAGCATCACCCCAACTTCTGTCTTCAGGTTCATGTGGCATCCCCTTGTGTTCATTTCTGTATCCAAATCCCCTCTTTTCATAAGGACACCATTTTTTTTGGATTAGGAGCCCACCCTGCTCCTATATGAATTCATCTTAACTAATTATATATGCAAAACCAAATAGGGTCACATTATGGGTTACTGAGGGTAGAACTTCAATGTATGAATTTCTCCCCCCCTCCAATTCAATTAATAATAATCGGTGTCTTTAAGCCTACTATCTTCCCATCCTGCAAGGTGGGCAAAGCTAAGATAATTATTCCCACTTATAAAATGAGGATTAGAATGATCAAGGCAAGGTGAACTGCCCATGTCCAATGAGCAGATGACCCTGACCTCGCTCCACTCCACCAAGCTGTGCCTTCAGGCTCATTAGCATTCACGGATCCCCATTGATGTGTAAGTTCAGTGAGGGTCAAGCAGGGGCCCATGTGCTCATTGAAAAACTGCTGTCTGAGAGAAAATGACTAAATTAATAAAATTCTCTGACTGTGAAGCACATCTGGTAGGGATTTCAATCTGAAAAAAAAAAGAAAAATGCTGCTGGCTCTGTGTCATCAGTCTCCAAATACTGAGGAAATGGCACCAGATAGGGGTTGTGTAAAGTTAACTAGATAATGTAAAGGTTGGCTGAACTCTTCGGGCACATTAACATTTCTTTGTTGCCATAACTACATAGAATAATCAGCAAGGTTGTTGTAATCCAAAACAGACAGGATCAAGATATTTGAATAAGATTATCTCAGACCAGAAAACCTTCTAAAATTACCTAGATTTTTGTAAAGGAAATAAGGAATCTTTAGCCTCATCATAAACACATAAGTCATAGCATGCCTGGTAGAGAACTGATCTGAGCCATCACTTAAAGCAAGGAGTTTCAGATGAGTTTCAGAGCCTAAAGCGGTGTCCAGGCATGCAGAGGGCACTGGAAAAAGCTTAAGGTTTGCAAGCAGAAAACATACATCTGCATTCTTCTCTTGTTCCATTGGTTTCTGATTGGCTTGGGGGCCAACATGCACAGGTCAGACAGATCTGAGGTGGGCTCCTGGGAGTCACTCACCGGCTATGTCACCTTGGGCACCTACCTCAAAAGTCGTTAGAAGGGTGGAGTGAGATGATGTATATCCATATCCATGTATGTGCTTTTAATGTGAGTTGGTTCTTTTTCCCCTTCTTCCTCTCTGACCTTTTCTACCTCTATTCACATAGTTTGGGGATGATAAAGAAAAACAAAAATGCTTGTCTCTTGGAGGTATCATAAAGGGAAAATGTTTTTAAAAAGTAAAACAAACAAAATCTTATTCTTGGACCTATATTTATTGACATGCTGGAGATTTTTGCAGATGTCACATTGTTTCAATAAATTAGGGTTAAACTAGAGACTCAACTGTGCACTTGGTTGACAAACACAAAAATATCAGTTGCCAAGTGCAAAGAATGGTATTTTCAGAAGGGGTTTCTAGCAGGTATGTCCCTGGAATCTAATAAAATATGCTCACAGGAACCATCTGGACCACTGTCCCTTGCAGTGATAGTAGCTCAGGCTACGAAGGTTCTCCTAGGACTTCATGCCCGTCAAGCCTTACTTCAGTCCTGCCTGTGCACCAAAAAGGATGGAGATTGTGATTACAGCCTGGTCTTTCACAAAGAGACTGTGCTTCACGCAAAACTCATCAGTGTTGGAGGTTTAAACTGGGCCCCTAGCCACCTAGCACACTACTCCACATTGCTGTGGGCCTAGAATTATCAGTCTAAACTCCATCCTAGAACCCTGCACAAGAGGCAGAACTAATCCCGAAGTAGAAGTAGTGTTTGCATCTGTAAAGCTGGGGTACTGGGCTCAGCTCTTCGATCCTCCTACCCCACTGCCCATCACCAGCACTCCAAAAAATCAGAAACATCTCCTCTCATACCACCACAAGGAAGACAGGAGCTTAGCATTGGTTCTCACTTAATCAGCAGCCAGTTTTCACATTTGTTCCTCTTTACCAAAATGACAGATTTTTACCCCTCTATTGAATACAGTTGTTTTCCTGCTAAAACTAGATAAAGAACATTAAATTACAATTTTGTTTAGTACAAATTCACTGAAGCCTATCATGTGTCAGGTCCTGTGCTCAATTTTGTGGGAACATAAAAATAATCAGAGACAGACACTGCCTCAGAAGAGCTCATGGAGCTCGGCGCAGTGGCATATGCCTGTGATCCTAATACTTGGGAGGCTAAGACAGTAGGATTGCAGATTCAAGGCCAGCCTCACCAACGTAGTGAGACCCTGTTTCAAAAAATAAAAAATAAGATAGGAATGGGGGTGAGGCTTAGGGGTAGAATGCCCCTGGGTTCAATACCCAGTATAAGAAAGAAGAAAGAAAGAAAGAAAGAAAGAAAGAAAGAAGGAAGGAAGGAAGGAAGGAAGGAAGGAAGGAAGGAGAAAAGAAAAGAAAAGAGAAAAAAGCTCATGATCTAGTAGAAAGATAAGACATACATCGGGATGGCAGGAATGAGGGGAAGTGATAAGTGTTTGTACCACCAGCTTCAGAATCTCATTCTAGTCCTGAAGGGAACAGCATGGGTTCTTTTCAATCTTTCTCAGCTATGGTATTTATTCTATAGATGAAGTTTTCCTTCCCAAGTGTCTGGAGCTGCACTAATTGAATTTTCAGCCATGTTAGAAGTATTCTGTATCTATGGTATCCAACATGGAAGTCTTGAATACAGTAGCTCAGTAGCTACAAAGCACTTGAAATGTGGCTAGTGCAACTGAAGAAATTGCATTTCATTAATTGTAATCGTAGCTAGAGGTAACTATTGGACAGTATAGATCTGTAGGCAAGAAAGAAAGCTTTTTATGCTCATGTCATTGTTGGAGGGCAGCTAGAGGTGGCTATGGGGAGGGCTCTCCCACTGCCCTGCTGCCCCCAGGACATCTCACTGTCACCCCCCAATCTCCTGGACTGTACACCAGGAGGCTTAGGCATTCAGGGCTGAGTCCTTTGAAGTGTGACTAATGCAAGGTGGTCAGGCCAGCCGGTCTCTCTGACAGCTACATGTGGCTGCCACCAGCAATGTTCCCTTCTCCTTTGAATGATCAAATTAACAGAGTCTGGCAAAGTGGGACTTTGGAAAGGTGCCAAGCCCAGAGACAGAAAGGCAATGAGTTGTCCCCAAAGCTGGGGGCTTAGCTCTCAAGGCCAGGTAGCAGCTTGAAAGAAACATGAACTGAATGTGATGAAATCTACTCTCCTGCTCCAGCCCTGCTATGAGCTCTTTCTGTGACACAGAGCAGGCTGCTCCCCTCCCTGGGCCTCAGTTTCCTTTTTTGTAACTAGGAGGTTGGATTTCCTAATTTTTTTAACCAGCACAAGATTTCTGGGAATACCTATTCCCATAGACAGCAATTGAGGCAGTGAAGAAGAGAGAGGCTAGAGATTTATGTCCCGATATGAAGCGCGGGACTAAACCAATTTAGCAGTAATAAAAAATGGGAATAGTTGAAAGTACATGATGTTATTGGAGATGAGCAAGTGCAACCAGTGAACTCAGCAACAGTAAGAAACAGGGCTGAAAAGATCACAAAGGAGAAGACGAAAACTGACAAGAATCAATATGAACAAAAAGTGGAAAACAAAAGGAGGGGCCACAAAAGGGTCAAATAAATATCAAGGGAATTTATCAGCCATGTGAGCCAGTGAAGGGTAAAGCTGCAGCAATCGACCTCTGTGAACTGGAGGGAGGGATCGATCAGGGTGTGAGGATGACACATTGTGCCCTTGATGTGGAAACCTCCCCCCACCCATAAATCTGTACTGTTTAAGAATTCATACCTGTGTAATAAAGTCTACACAGAAATATAGAAACAATGAACACTAAATTCAGATAGTAGTTAATGTCAAGGAGTGATTGTAGAAAGGGTTGATGAGAATTATTTCAGGGCCTCTTATCATGTGATTTTTAAAGTTTAATTTAAATTACATTTTTTTCATTGTACCGATTAATGGGATTTACTGTGACATTAATCCTGACTTCTTCAGTTAACATCCGAAAGTGCAGAGAAGGAAAGCACCTGGGGTGGCTTTGCCTCTTTCATTCCTGCAGTAGCCATTTATTGAGCCTCTAAAACAGTGACACTGACTCCTGGCAGAGCATTGGAATCATAGGGAGGTCTTAAAACCCAAAGACGTGATGGCAGACCCCTGCCAGATCTCTAATGGTGTATGTGCTGGTGGGTAGTTACAGTTCTCCGGGTAGTTCTGCTGTGCAGCCTGAGCTGAGAATCTCTGGTTTCTTATCTGCTAAGGCATTGCACTAACCAGTGCATACAATAATGAGTTAGGCAGACAGGGCTCCTGTCCTCATCAGGGGCAGGTATTTTCCAAGATAAAAAAAAGACCCAGTGATGTTTGGGGAACAAGAATTATCTCTGTACTGTAAATGAAGACAGTGATACTTACAGAGGTGGTGTATTCCCAAGATCACACAGCTTGAAAGCCATCAGTCCAGTACTGAACTCCATTAGGCCAAGTTTCAACACTGAGTGCTCCTTCCTCTGCAGGACACCACCTGGAGCAACAAGGTACAGAGAAAGGGGACTTTCTAATGATCCCTCTCCTTAGACACCTGAAAAGCTCAACAGGTTCTGGCTATAACTACAGTTATCGGACCTTTAAGCACTTGTGGCTACAGGGAGTCTGGGGGCTGAGGACCCTGAAATGCATGTGCTGTGGAAGAAGATGCTTTACTTGAAGTACCCAAAAGGAAAAAATAAAAATAAAACAAAATAAATAAACACATGGATACCTAACATTTGCTAATGTTTGTTCTTTAGCTGGGTGCTAAAGAACAAAGATGAAAGAGAGTCCCCATCTTTACGGGTTACATAGAAAACAACACAATGTGATTCTACAGTGAATATTCTCGAAGGGTTGGCAAACTTTTTCTATAAAGAGCCAGGTAGTAAGTATTTTCAACTTGACTGGCCATGCAGTATCTGCCAGTTATTTGATTCTGTCACTGTAACATAAAAGCAGCCACAAGCAATACACAAAGGAATGAGCACAGCTACGCTCCAATAAAATGTGATTTGTGGACACTAAAATTTAGATTGCCTATCATTTTCACATGTCATGAAATCTTATTTTTCATTTGATTTTTTTTCAATTATTTAAAAGTGTAAAAAATTAACTACATTATGATGTGAGATTACAATGCACCAATAAAAGTATATAAAAATGTAAAAAATTCTTATCTTGCAGGCTGTACAAAAAACAAAATGAAAAATAGGTGGCAGGCTGGATTTGGATTATGGTTTGTAATTTTCTGGCCCCTGTTCAGGAGACCCCACACGAGAGAACATGTGGAAAGAAATGCCACCTCTAACAGAGCTGGGGATCAAGGAAGCAGCCCAGAGTTCAAGGAAGTGGGCTTTATTGTCTCCCAGCTTACCTGGCTGCCCTTCAGCCAGTGGTTATTTTCCTACCTGGAATATGATCTATAAACAGACTCCATGAATTCCATAGTTGGTTTTTTTTTTTTTTTTGCAGTACCGACGATTGAACTCAGGGACATTCTACCTCCAGGCTACACCCCCAGCCCTATTTTTTAATCTTTATTTTGAAACAGGGTCTCACTAAGTTGCAGAGGGCCTCACTAAGTAGCTGAGGCTGGCCGCGAACCCGGATCCTCCCATCTCTGCCTCCCAAGTACTGAGATTACAAGCATGCACCACCACGCCTGGCTTATAGTTGTTTTTTAAAGGAAGAAATAAAATAAGATTTTAAAAAATGTTCCCCAATATTCCCCAGGTATTTTTTTTAACAATCATTAGATGTATTCTGTACATTGGAATATAAAGCTAAGAAGTACCAAGACAGAATGAAATGATTTTGCTTTAGTAGAAATTAGGAAAGACAATGATGGAAGTAACAGTTACTGAGCTTCCTCTATGTGCCAAAGACTGCTTTAGCATTGTACTTCAGTTTTCTCATCTAATTCTTATAGTTATCCTACATGTTATTATTGTTATCTCCATTTTACAGCTGATGAGACTGGATCCAGGGGGTGAGCAGTAAGCCCAAGAGTACATGTATCAGGCATTTGGGCTGGAAAGACGTGTTGCGTAAAGGAAGAGAGACTCCCTTTTACAATAATTAATTTATATCTCAGCTGAAATGGATATAGGATACAAAGTGGAGTCTGGCAACTCCAAGTTTTCAAAGTATACATCCTCAAAACCACCACATTAGAACATGGTAGAATTAGAACATGGTAGAACCCAGGCTATCAGGTTTTAAGAAACCATTTCCCCTATCATTTCTCCTTTCCTTATAAAGTGATTATATCTTATGAACAAGGATGCTTTAAACATATTTTAAATAGCCCATAGTTTTTTAGAAAATTAATTATGAATTACAAAGTAGGCAAGTGCCTTGGAAAACTCTTTCAATTAAAATGCATCTGGAAAATATCACCTATCAGTCTCACTTGCTTACCTGCCTGTGTCAAAATTTCATCCAATTAAGGGAAGATAAAGTTTGGTAGGAAGAATAATAGCTTTTAGAAAGCCAGCATTTATGAGGGTTTTTAATGTCATCCAAGTCTGAAAGATTTATATTTCTGAGGATAATTCTAATGGGGCAGTTTAGGAATTAAACCCTTGTAAAAAAATTTACATATTACTTCATTAATACTCTCCTTAAGCTTCTTATACAGAGACAGGGAAAGTATATTGTTTCTGGTTTTGAAGTCAGTTTCTGTTTCTCAATTGTCCAGACCAGCCTGCATTTTGTTTCTTTCCCCTAAAATCAGAGCCACTTGAAACCCACTAGAAAACTCAGGGAAAAGAAGGAAGCCTTAAACAGTGAGCCCTGCCCCAGACTGGAGCTCTGCTCAGTAGTTCTGCTGCTTCTCAGTGACACACAGTGGCTCAGACCTTTGTCACTCCTCAGATTCCTGCAGGGAATATTTGTCATATACCTCCCCAGCACCCATCCCATCTTTTGGTAAGAGTGTTACTCTCCTTCAAAGATCCAGCTCTCCTTCTCCTCCAGGCTGTGTGTGTTTGGTGAAATACATGATGAAGGCATAAGCCAATCATGCATGCATCCCCTGCACATGGACAGACACATGACCTAAGCCATCCTATTGTGCTAATTAGCTTCACATCACTGTGATAAAACACCTGAGAAAAACAACTTAAAGGAGGAAAGATTTATTTGGGCTCATGGGTTCAGAGGGCTCAAACTATTGTCAGCTGGCTCCACTTTTGCTAGCCCCATGGTGAGACAGAACATCATGCCAGAAGTGTGTGGTGGAGGAAGGAGGAAAGATGCTCACCTGTGGCCACCAGGAAGCAGAGAGAGAAAGCAAGGAAGGGGCCGCCAGGGACAAGATATACGTTTCCAGGGCTCACCTCCAGGGATGCACTTCCTCTAACTAGGCCCCACCTCCTATGCTTTCATTACCTCCCAGTCATGCCATTAAATTAGGAGTCTATCAATGGATTCATCCACTGGTGAGCTCAGAGCCCTCATGATCCAATCACTCCCCAAAGCCCCGCCTCTATACATTGCTGCACTGCGGATGAAGCCCTCAACACAGGAGCCTGAGAGACATCCCAGACCCATGGCATAGAGTCAGTTTTTCTGGAAATTCTGAGGGGAGGAGGGAGATACTTCTCTTCCACTCAATAACCACATTACCACTTTGTGAGAAAAGTCTGCACAAGAATGGAGTTGAAATAAAGAAGAGGAACAGAGCAATGTAGAAAAAGAGAACCAGTTTTAACATTTGTGAAACTTGGATCGAATCACATTTGCTACATCTTATTAGATGAGCCAGTAAATTCTATTTTTTGCTTAAATTTGAATTTGCTTTTCTGTTGCTTACAACCAAAAGAATCCTGAGACTTTATCCCCCCCCCCACACACACACACTCATCCAGGCCCAGTAACAGGGCTCCTGACCTAGGTCTCTGCCATTACCTCCCACAAGTCCTGGTCCTTTCGCTGTGGGGACCCTACCTTGTGCTGACCAGTCTTGCTAATCTCTACCCTGGAGGCTGGACATTCACTAGCACCTGCTCCAGACCAAACAATAAAAAAGAATACCTTTTTTTCTTTGTGTCTTATATTTATTACATAATAAACAAATATTAATAATAGACCATTTATTTAATATATGACTGACTAGAGGAAAAATATTTGTTATTTATAATTTCCTTTTACATAAAAACTATAACTCTAGGTAACTGGAGGATATTTTGTCTGCTGAGGGTAGACAAAATCCTTTCTCACTGTAACATCCCTAGACTTATTTAAAATTGATATTAAAGAGTGGGAAAGGCACACACATGCAGGGAATTTCTCTAAGAAGGGGACAGATTAAGAAGCCCCAGAGAATTGCTCATGGAGGTAGAAGCCTGCAATCTGAGGTTGTGTAGGGGAAGGTGTAAGGCTGATGTGTAGAAACAGGTGTGAAGAACGCATCAACTTTCATGGGAAGGTTTAAGGTGAAAGCCTGTGCAAAGGAGAAGACTGTGAAATGTCAGTCTTCTCCTCTTCCTCCCTAGTGAATCCTGCAGGATTCTACTTTGCTCATTATTCCTTACTAGTAAAGTTAATTTGGGGGAATCTTGAAAATAGAGAACATGAGAATAAGGGTGAGCAGTGAGCCCAAGTTTACATGTATCAGGCATTTTGGCTGAAAAGAAATTAGGATGCAGATGTAGCTGGGCAGAGGAATAGATATGCCCTTTTATAATAATTCATTTACACCCAGCTGAAATGAAGCCCCAATCATAATACAAAGTAGAATCTGGCAACCCCAAGCTTTCAAAGTACACATCTGTATTGGGGCCGGGAGGTTTCTGGAAAGAAATTGGTCTGTGTCCTTGTACCTACTTGTATCTACATAGTAGAAATTTTCATGGTCCTTAAAAATACTACTGCCATAACATTTTCAATGACGTCATAATATCCATTATACAGTTGCACCAAAATGTATTTAATCAATACCTTTTGCTTGGCATTAATATTTTTATATTATCTATTTAAATAAATTGCACTGAGATGGTGCACATATATTCTTGCACACTTTCCTTAGAAGAAATTCCCAGAAGTAGAATCTATGGACCATTTAAAAAATGAGTATTATATGTTCAGGCAATCTTGTGTGTTTCCTTACACTTTTTATTTATATGATATATATGCATATATGTATATACATATATCATTATATCATATAAATATGTATAAATTTATGGACCTATTTGTATTTTATATATGTAAATATATAAATGTTTATTTATAGATATAAAATAGGTCCATACATTTATTCATGGTAAAGCCTTATAGCCAGGGTATTGGGACCCTCATATTCCCCACAGAAGGTTCTCAATTTGGCATGTTGAAACTAAAGTAGTTATCTCCACAGGGAGCACAAAAGATGAGAAAATAATGCTGGAACTCTGGGATCTTGGTACAAATTCCACTAAATGGTTTTCATCTCTCCCTCTTCTCCAACCTTCCCTGCATAAAGTTCCATTGAGTCCAATGTGCACACGGAAAAAGAATTCAAACTCTTTGGATCACATCCAAAATTCTGCAGTTAATAAAGAAATTATAGAAATGGGAAATCATCATTTGTAAGCTGAGATAAAATACTTGATTCAGACAAGGTCATCAAAGGAAGCTAAAACAAGTAGGTGAAAAGTTGTGGGAAACAGGATATTCTCACAGTGCCAAAATATCACCACACAGAGGACTAATTCAAATAGGAAAATATGTCATTGCAGTGGAGAGGCCTGATGGTCAACATTCACCAAGTGATCAAACTTTGCCCCACTAATAGCCTGGCCTTAGTGCTTCTCTATGTACTGTAGTGCTGAATTCACAACAGCCCTTATGATATCTTCTTACTCAATGTTATATTTAGATATAGAATGGCCCCTTGAAGAGCTCATAAATTGGTGTTTGGAGTTGATGTAATTGAGTCGTGAGGGTTGTAATCCCAGTAGTGGATAAATCTATTGTAATAGATTTATCTGGGTGGTGGCCTAGGCTAGTAGGGTGTGGCCGGAGAAGGTGGGTCCCTGGGGGTGCAGCCTTGGGGATTATATATGGTTCCTCCTCCCTTTGCTTGTTCTCTTGCTTCCAGTCTCCATGATGTGAGGAACATAATGTGTTCTCCCTCTCCCAGCTTCCCACCACCATGCCCTGAGATTCAGACGCCAGCCTCACATGGACTGAACCCCAATATCTCCAAGGAAAACTGTAAGAAAATAAATCTTCCTTCCTCTAAATTAATGGTAGTCTTTTAGATTATAGCTATGAAAATTCTGACTAATACAGAAAAGAAAGTTTAATCTGAATATAATCAAGCCCGCTAGACCTAACTTCCTGTTTATAGAAAATATGATGGACAGAAGAACAAGTTCAATGATACTGTGAAGTAATCAAGAGTGGGGATGTAGCTCAGTGGTAGACATGTTTGAGGCCCTGGGTTTGATCCCCAGCACTTCCAAAAAAAAAGAAATGAAAAGAATAAGTTATTTAATTTTCTTCATATAGGAGAACTGCTTTAGAGTCCAGACTATAAGAAACTGAAGAGACATAAAAACTGAGTCTAGCCTCAGATCTGACAGGAAAAGAAAAGCAGCTATAAAAGATATTCTTGAGGCAATTAGTAACATTTAAATATGAACTCTATATTAGATAATATTATGGAATTTGTATTAATTTTCTTAGTGACAATGGCATAGTGGTCAAGTGTAAGATTGTTTTTATTCTTAGGAGATCAATGCTGAGGTATCTTTAAGCAGGGTATTGATGTCAACAACTGACTGAAATGGTACAGAAAAAATATATATATACAGAGAGAAGGAGAGGGAGCCTAAAAATATATGACAAAATGTTAAAATTGTTGAATCTCATTAAAGGGCATATAAGTGAGATTATATATATAGTTATAGTTATATATAAATTATATATAAATATATATAAATGCATATAAATTTATATATGTATATATTTACCTTTTGGATGAAAGAAGCATCCTGAGCTTCACACAGTGAACTCTCCCAGCATGCCCTGTGTGTGTGCCACGGTCAGGCAGCCCTCAGCAGTGTTGGGCCTTCACTCTGCCTTGCATCTACCATACTGACCAGAATGTTCTCCCCTACCCCATTGGTTTTATTTTCTCCTTTTTTTTCTGACTCCTTAAGAAATAGTCTCGGCTCACCATATTTAAGAATTTCTTCTTGTGTGATAAAAGTTTAAGGCAAAAACTTCCCTTCTAAGTTCTGTTTTAGCTGCATCCAAAAAGTTTTGACATTTTTTATTAGGTAATGCTAAATATTTCCGAAGTACAATCTTGATAACTCATTTGATCCATGTATTATTTACATGTGTTCTTTTATTTTTAAGTATATGTGGATTTTTAATTATCTTTGGTAATTAATTTCTAACTCATGCACAGCGGTCAGAGAATGTGGTCTAATTTTTATGTTTGTTGAGGCATGATTTGTGGAGAGGTAGGTGGTCAATCTCTGTAAATATTTTATGTGTGCTTGAAACAGAGAACTCTACAATATGAAGGTGCAGAGCTCTAGATGTGTGCCAGCATTAGTTCAAATTTAATGATTATGTTATTCAAATACTGTAGAGCCTTACTTGATTTATGAAATCTGAAGGAGGAGTATTAAAATCTCTCACCATGATTGTGGTTTTGCCATTTTCTTCTCGTAATTTGGATTTTCCCTTATATGTTTTCAGAACATATTTTTAAGTACATGGGAGGTAAATGGTCAAGAATGTCAAAAACAGAAAATCTGAGAAAGTGTCACAGTCTAGATAAGCCCAAGGAAGCATGGGAACTAAATAGAATGGTGTTTTCTGGATGGGATCCTGGAGCAGAAAGAGGACATTAAGTAAATACTAATAAAATTTGAATAAAGTCTGGACTTCAGTTAATAATATTAGTCCACTATTTGTGATGACCACATCACACTAACAATGTAAGATGTTAAGGACAGGGGAAACTGGGTGGAGAGTATACAGGAACCCTCTATTGTCTTAGCAACTTTTCCATAAGTCTAAAACTACTATATGTATATACTACATATGACTACAAAATTGTAACTGAGTTAACTTAAGGAAAAGTTTGCACAAAATACATATTTACATATATATTTATATATATGCAAAACTTGTGCAGTTCACAATTCTCAGAAGCAAATGAAAAATTCTCATCCAGGATTCACAATATTTTTACAAAGCCCTTTATAAATTGATCTCAAAACCTAAAATTACCAAAAGACAAGGCAAAGTAACAACTTTAAGGGAAAGAGACAGAGAAACTGTAGACACAAGAAACAACAGATTAAAAAAAACTCTCAAGGACTTGAGATAATTGAATTATCTGCTAGAGACCATAAAATTATTTTTAAAAAATAAATAAAGGCACAAAGAAAGGAATTAAAATATAGGAAATAATTAGAAATATTAGCTGCACTGTACATCTTGTCATTCATGGAAAAGTTATGGGACTAAAAAGCCAATATAGATTGTCTTCTTTTAATAGAGAGCTGTTCATAATGAGAATTTTCTTTCTCTGTGGTATAAAAAGCCATGCACTTTACTCTAATAGCCAGCAGTCATTAGAAGAGACTTATAGAATTAAATACCAACTTTAGAAAATATGTACCACCAAAACCTATGAAGACAGCCAAATTCAGAGTAGCTTTAACAAAAACAAAATGTAAGAAGGCACCAGTACTGGATGGGCACACATGATCTTGGGAAATAGAGATCACAGATTATTACATCTTCCAACTAGATTCAGAACTTTTGTCATCTTCCTATGTTTTCTCCAAGGGGAAAGGGGAATTTACTTTCTAAGAACAAAATTGTAACTTTGAGTTAACTTAAGGAAAAGTCTGCACAAAATCATTAACGCTTGTTTGTGTCTGAGTGAAGGATTTTGCAGACCCCAAACTTTTACATATGAAAGGGTAAAATCCAGTTCTACTTTGCCCTATAGTATACTGAAAATTCTAATTTCATGATCTTTGGGTCCTAAAAGTGTCTGGTCACTTGTAGAAAAAGACAGCTAATATCACACCGAACATGCATTCATCCTCACTTGCACTTTGAGCTATCTACAGCACAATTCAAATCAGGAAAAGATAAACTGAACACAACATTTTTTCTTACCAAAGGAACAATAAAGCAAAGAGAGGAAAGTGTACTTTGCTGTAAAGAACTCTCCCTGGAGTTTTCTACACATTTAGCTGCGTTCCATGCAGCTATGACTCAATTAAATATTAACTGCCCCAAGTCAAGAATGGTTTTCTTTTCTATCCTTTGTCTAAAATATAACTCATCCACTTGGGAGCCAGTTAGTCATCATCATTGTAAAAGAGCAAAGAAATATGTTATGGTCTGATTAAATTCAAATGCTAGGACATATCTCTCAGCCAGAAGAGCATCTCGTGTACCTATTAAAATTTGTTTCCAGAGAACATCATCACATTAATCACCCTCCACCAGTTTTCTTAGGTAAGTGGCAGCGGCCATTTTCATTTTCTTGCAAAAATTAAAAGAACAAGATGAGGTTTGTCCAAGCAAATGAAACAGCAACTTAAAGGAACAGGAACAAGTCTCCTGACTTTGCCTAGACCCTAAGAGGCTTTCTTCTAGAGCTATCCAGGATTGAATAAAATAATGAACATCAGTGAATGCATCACATGTTAGAGGCAATTCATATTCCCTAACTTTTCACTCCCTCTATAATGAATCCTTCAGCAAGTTCAAGTCACAGAGCCTCCAAAATACTCATCAGATCTATCTTCATTCATCTCCAGTTCCAAGATTTCTATCTGTCTTGTACCATCACAAAGTCCTCCTGAGTGCCACCCTTGTCTCTCCTGGCCCTCTTCAGTCCATTCTCATTATAACATCTAGAGTATAGTTAACAACAACAGAAAAAGAGAGAGAGAGAGAGACTCCTGCTTCAAACCTCTAATTGTTTCATTGTTTCCTATTGCTCTTGAAATAAAGTTGAAGCTCCTTACCATGGCCTTTAAGATACCTTTTTTTTTTGATGGTTTGTTTTGTTTTGTTTTTGGTACTGGGTATTGAACCCAGGGGCTTTCTACTTCTGAGTTACACCCCAACCCTTTTTATTTATTTATTTATTTATTTATTTATTTTTAATATTTATTTTCTTTAAATAGAGCCTCACTAGGTTGTTGAGGGTCTCACTAAGTTGCTGAGGCATGTCTCAAACTTGTGAGCCTCCTATCTCAGCCTCCCAAGTGCTGAGATTACATATGTGCACCACCATACCTGGCCCAAGGTACTATTTATCTGGTTCCCAGTCAACATGTCATGTCTGACCTCAACTCCTATCACATTCTTTTCTCACAACTTTCCAACCACACTTGCTTGTCTGTCTCACAGGCCCATTACCACTGTAGCCTGAAATTTCTGACCCAAGACCTCAAAGTGGTGGCTCATCCCTATCACTGAGGTCTCAGTTTAAGTGCTACTTCCTCATAGAGGACATGCCTAATTTCACAATCTAAATAGCTACCAGCTATTCTTTTTCCCATCACCCTGTTTTATTTTACTTTCAATACTTATCACTATCTGATTTTCCTTTATAATTTTTAAAGCATATCTTCATGTCTGTAAGCTTCCACTGTCATTCGTATGCCCAGACCTTATATGGACTTTGTCTCTTCATTTAGGATCTTTACTTTTTTGTTGGCACTTCAAATTCTGTGAGGACGTGGACTGGTGTGTGTGTGTGCCTGTGTGTGTGCGTGTGCGTGTGCGTGTGTGTGTACTTTTATTGGTGCATACCTGCACCAATAAAAGGACATACCTGCACACGGCACTTGATGAGCTTCCCTCTGGCTCCCTCTCCACTCCCTTCCCTTCCTCATACATGATGTTGAGATTGGCGTTGGTAATTTCACATAAGTACATAACATCAGTGAAAGTGTTTCCTTCATTAATTCTCCCTCCCTTCTACCTCCACTCTCCCTATATGCCCTCCATCATTCCATTGGGGTTTCTCCTCCATTATCTAAATTCCCTCTTGTATCCCAATTATTCCCTAGCTTCTGCATATGAGAGAAAACATATGACCCTCACTTTCTGTGACTGGCTAATCTCCCTTAATGTAATGTTCTCCAGGCCCATCCATTTTTCTGCAAATGACATAATTTTGTTCTTCTTTATGGCTGATTAGAATTCCATTGTGTGGATATCTCATAATTTGTAATTCATTCATCTGTTGATGGACACCTAGGTTGACTCCATAATTTGGCTATTGTGAATTGTGCTGCTATGAACATGGATACGCATGTGTCACTATAATATTCTTATCAGTCCCTTTGGAAAGATACTGAGGAGTAGTATAGCTGGATCATATGGTGGATCCACTCCTAGTTTTCTGAGGAATTTCCACACTGATCTCCATAGTGACTATACTAATTTGCAATCTGATGGGGGGGGCTTCTAATTCACACAACTGAGCACTCAGTGATACCTGTTGGTGTGAAAACTCCTAGCTTTCAGTTCTCAAATTATTTTTATCATCATTTCCTCTCCCCCATCTTTTCTGTTCTTTTTGTAACCCCCAATACTAAAACTATATGTTTCTCTAATGTTTCTATCTATCACTTTCTATTTTATTTCCTAGTTTCTACATATCTATCTTTTTATTCTATTTCTGGTAATTTTTATTTTATCTTCTGACTATTGCAATTCTATTTCATATATATTTTTTAATTTCCAAAGTCTCTTTCTGGTCTTGAGAGTGCCATATTCCTTTGTATGCTTCCTACTCTGCTTCTGCTCTTAGTTCTCTGGGGGTGTTAATTATGAGTTCCAATATTTATTTATATTTTGTTCTGCCTCTGTATTGTCTCTGTATCCTCTGAATTCGTTTTTAAAATGTATTTGTTGCAATCTCTCTTACTCATGTGTGAAGACCTTCAGATGTCTGGTGTCCTTGGTGACCCATTCATATCTCTCTGTAAGTGTGGATATGACAGGTCTTTCCTATGGAGTTCTCAGATAGAGTTGGTCTTTGTGTTAGGAAACCTCAGAAGTCAATATCCACAGGTCTTTCTTCTGAATCCCTCCAGTTTCCCACTGGAAGGAATTCCCCATAGAAAAACACATTCTGCCTTGAAGCCAGGGCCCCAGCTACTAGGATCTGAGAGGGGAACTTAGAAAGGTGGGACAAGAATCTGTTGGTTCAGTATGCAGCCAGGGCTGAGATTCCTAGAGATCCTTTAGAACAGATTGGCTCCCTTCTCTTAGCATCCCATTCCACAGGCCGTTCAGTTGTCATGGTCTTCACCACTCTTTCTTATTTCCCAAATTATCTTGGAATCTCTTGTTTGCTCTGGGCCCCTTCCCTATGCTCTTTGTCCTTGGGACAAGGACTTGACTGTGATCCATCCACTATTTCTAAGGGACATTCAAACAATTTATTAAGACAAGCTTTGAAACTCTAATTGCCCTCTGGGACCCCGTTTTAGAAATTTTTGGAAATGTCCTCATTTCTTATTAGAGGCTATTTTCACAGTTCTCCTGAGTCTTTTTTAGAATCAGAAACTTCGAGAATTCTGTGCATAAAAATGGCCTCAGAAGAGAGACAAAGAGAATTAGAAGTTTCTTTTGGAATGCAGATCACCAGTTCTTTGAAAAATCCAAAGTCTGAAATATCATCTCAAGGTGACTATAGATATTAAACTGATAGAAGGGCCTCTCAAACTCCCTTCTTGACCTGGGAATTCTGTTTGCTTTTTATATTGTCCTGAGGAGTCACTAGCGAGCTTATCTGTTTTCTGGTTCCATCCTTTAAAGTCTATTCAGACTTGAAGTGGCTGCTCCCCAGGGAGGTGCCATAGCAGCTCTGATGCTCGAAGTCAAGGCCAAAAAAACCATCCACGGCAACAATGCGCACTCACACATGCTTTTCATCATCCAAACTCCCAAAGGCTCTGAAGTCAAACAGGTTCTTCCCGGGGAAAGCAGACTTGGGCTTTGTTTCCTGACTCCCTTCCTGACCTTCATTCCTGTACAAGAATGTCAAGGGCACAGCCACAAACTGGGTTGTCATCAAGAAGCTTCTTCCATCTACAACTGACAGAGAACCACTAAAATTGGGAAGCTTTTTGCCTGTGGGGCTGTGAATCTCTGCTCCTCTCTCATTAATAAGAGAATTTTACTTCCTTGGGCAAAATGGAGCATGGCTGTCAATTATCCATGACAGAGAAATCATAATATTATTTTAATTTATCTTCAGCACCCCTCAAACTTTCACTGGGTTATTTTGGGTATGAATCAGGTTATTTTTGGCACTTTGAGTGTATTAATCTTTATGAAGAACAGAGAAAGCAGACCAGAGTCTTTTAAGATCTCAGTGTCAGGCATACCTGGGTTGAACTTCTGGCTCCCCCACTAACTAGCTATGATGTTTTGAGTATGTTATTTAACCTATAATGTTTACATGTAATCTGTGAAATAGATAATAAGGGTATATTTTCAATAGAACACTTAGGATTAAATGAAATAATACATATAAAGAGTTGAACATATTAGGCATATAGTAAGTACTCAATAAATTTATAATTGTTACCAGGAAGATAAAGATATGTGTGGGGGGATGGTCTGTTATTTGGGGTTGTAGAGGTGTTTGATGCTTAAACTAAAGAATATTAGCATGTCTGTGCTGGATACATTTCTTTTTTTGATGGTGCCATTCCAATTCTCATTGGTGCTCTACCACAATTCTTCTGTTTAGAAGAGGTCACACTGCCTCCCAGAACAGAGCTCACTCAACATTTAAAGGTGGCCCATGCCATCTACAGAAAGCTTGATTGTTAGAAAATTATTTTGTTTATAAGCCAAGATGTGGTTCTCTATCATTTACTTCGGTTGATTGAGCAGCTCCTTACTGGTAAATGATGAGTCTAATTTAATCTACACTTCATAGTTGTACTAGGACATTTTCTGTTACTATAATGAAATACCTGGGGCAGGCTAACTTTAAAAAGAAATAAGTTTATTTAGCTCACAGTTATGGAGAATGAAAGCCCAAACAGCATGTCACAGGCTCCGGAGAGGACCTCCTTACCTGTATCACCCCATGGCAGGTGGCAACGGTAGAAGCTCATGTGAAAGTAAATGATCATATCATCAATAATAAGTCTGAGACAGTCAGGGGTTGGGCTCACTTTTATAGCAATTCACTCTTGAGAAAGCACAGGGGTGCTGAGAGAGTTACCTCAGTCCCTTCCTAGGACAGCTTCCACAATGATCCAAGGACCTCCTACTAGGCTCCACCTCTCAAAAGTTCCATCACCTCCCATGGTGCCACATGGGGACCAAGCATCAATGCATGAAGTTTTGGGAGACACATTCAAACCATTTCCAATCCCAGCAATGATCCTCCAGGAATTTGAACATAGCTGTCAGTGAGCTTCCTCTTGGGTAAAGCCACAGCTGAACGTGTTCATTTTCTCCATGGTCCGTCTCATGCCATGGTCTCAGGCCCCTCTCCTCATGAGCACTCTTCATTAACATGAGTGGTAACATGTGAATGGCACCCAGGGTGGAATGAACTATTGTAGGGGTGCTCTCACAAGACAGAGTATACAGTTCATCTCCTACGGAATCTTAAATCCCCTGAGCTCCATGAGTATTCCAAAAAGACTATACAAAGGGAATTCATATGCCAGAAAAAGAAAACTGATACCAAGATCTAGTAATTTTGAGACCATTAAAACTCCTTTGAATTGTACCAAGAACTAGTTATTTTAAAAGTGGTGTCCATGCCTTTGTTTATCACAGTGTATACTGGAAAATGCAAAACAGAATGGAGTCTCAATGATCTGGGGTTTCTAGATTCTCTTCAACTCAACTTTAAGAACTAGTCCTCTGATTAAAATTGGATTCAGATTCAAGTCCATCAAAAACAAACTTTACAACCAGGTGCAGTGGTGCATGCCTGTAATCCCAGTACTTGGGAGGCTGAGACAAGAGGATCACAAGTTCAAGGCCAGACTCAGCAACTTAATGAGAGCCTCAGCAACTTATCGAGACTCTGTTCAAAATAAAAAATGAAGTAGGGCTGGGGGTGTAACACAGAGGTAGATCGCCCCTGGGTTTAATCCTAAGTACCAAAAATTACAAGAAAGAAAGGAAGGAAGGAAGGAAGGAAGGAAGGAAGGAAGGAAGGAAGGAAGGAAGAAAAGGTTGTGTGACCTTCATTGCATCCCTGAACTTCAGTTCCTTGGGTCTTTGGAGTGGAGGAAATAACTCTTATCTCCTATGACTGAAGGGGAGGCTGTGGGCAATGCTGGTAAGGGAAGATCTATAAAAGAAAATTCTCTGGAAGTGCTGCCACCTATCTACTTTGACTCACTATGGCCTCCATATCATTTCTGTTGCAGAGATCATTTCTGCTCTCCATTTCCTATTAAAAAGTTTAAAGGACAATTAGGACAACTGGCTCTTTGAATAAAATAATTGTGAAATGAGTTTGGGAATCCTGGAATCTATTTCTACCCAGTTCATGTGACCTTGCATAAGTCCCTGCCCCAGTCAAGGTCTCAGCTTCCATGCTTGTAAATCAGAGTGGTATTTCGACCAGAAGGTTCTTCCCAAATCTGTGACTCTAGCTTACTTTCACCCCTTCCAGCTTATGTCATTGTTTGATACTTCTTGGAAGTATCTTCAGATAGCTAAATTTTGTTCTAACTCTAGATATGTGTGGAATCAGAGAGCACAAAGTTCCTGGAAGCATTCAGGCTCATGGTCCAAACAGTAATTTACATGATTTGTTCTTACTCTGTTTGTGACTGTCATAACTTTGGAGCTACACAGTAAGTTAATATGTGTGTCATTTCTACTTCCAAGATAGTAAGCAGTTATTCTAGGAAGGATAAAGGGACAGGTCATTTATCACTAGTTCCCACCCCCATCCCCCTCATATATATCCAACTATCTTCCCTGAGAGTTGCTGAGACGGGATGCTCTGCATGACTGTCTGGCAGGTATCGAGGGACCAGGTGTCCTAACTGCAAGGCCACCTGGAAAGTTTGCCTGAGTGATGACACTACTGTAACATTCACACATCTAGGAAAGGTGACAAATGATAAAATGCAAGAAAAAGTAAGATTCCAATATTTCTGCAATATCATACATTTTTGTTGTGTTCACATCCATTGCACTAATATTGACCCTAGAACACAGCTCTACAATGTGCAAAACAATTTTGCTCCCATTAGTTCACAATAGCCGGGCATGGTGGCGCACCGCAGGCTTGTAATCCCAGTACTTTGGGAGGTGGAGACCAGAGGATCCGGGTTCGCCGCCGGCCAGCCTCAGCTCTCTCTCTCTCTCTCTCTCTCTCTACTTAGTGAGGCCCTCCGCAACTTTGTGAGACCCGGTTTCAAAATAGGGCCGGGGGTGTAGCGCGGAGGTAGAATGCCCTGGGTTCAATCCCCAGTACTGCAAAAACAAAAAAAATTTTTTGCTCCCATTAGTTCACACTAGCAATAACCTTGCAATGTAGGTGGTCTATGGCAGCAAAGAACAGGGCCATTTTGTCCAAGGAGAAAAAGCATGAGTCTAAGTGAACATACAGTATCTTGCAAGGTTTCACAGACAGAAAGAAGTGGAAAAATCAAGGTTTGAATCCAGTTTGTCTGATTCCAAATCCTTTGTTCAATTCAGTAGACAATGTTAGCTCTAACTCTTTTCAGCTTGATTCCCACAGAAGTGCTGCATATGAAGAAGGAGCTGCAAGAAAGGACAACTAGCACATCACGGTAAAAGGTGGAAACTGCCATGACAAAGGGAACATCTGGATGTCACAGTGATGGGGAGAGGATGCTCAAAAAGGACTCCTTATCAACATATCTTGGTTGTTAGGAGACAATGAAAACTTCAAACTTCAGAGGAAAAGAAAGGATTTGAACATAGAACTCTATACTCAGCTGAACCATCGATCAACTGTAAAAGCAAAACTCGGGTACTTTGGGGTATACAAAAACTTTAGAAGTTCATTGCCCTGCGCTCATTGAGAGATGTGGTCCTCCACCAAAATAAAACAGAAATAAAAAAAGGATGCAATGGGGTACGAGATACAGCAGCAGAAAATGACCAGGGAGTAAGGAAGACTAGGTATCAAGTAAGAGAGAATCCATTAGATGGAGCATTTGGAAGATTACCCTTCACCTGAACTATGTTAGTTGAACTATGTTAGTGGCATAGAACATTTCCTTTCATATGACTTGATCCATACTTCTTGGATTATAATATAGTATAATGATTATATAAATATATAAATAAATTCTTATTATTACTTTTATTTTAAAAATAATCTATTACACAATCACATAAGATGTATTTATAATTACAGAAGAAAATGTAGATGCAATAAATTTGGATAGTATAAAAATAATGGTAGAGCCAGGCGTGGTGGCGCACGTTTGTAATACCAGTACTTGGGAAGCGGAGACAGGAGGATCCGGGTTCGCGGCCAGCCTCAGCTACTTAGTGAGGCCCTCCGCAACTTCGTGAGACCTGGTTTCAAGATAAAGTTTAAAAAATAGGGCCGGGGGTGTAGCTCAGAGGTAGAATGCCCCTGGGTTCAATCCCCGGTACCACACACACACAAAAAAATAATGGTAGAAAAAATTGGAGTTTATAGGTGTACTGGTGTCATTTTCTTTACAGTGGGGTTTATAGCTTCCTAAAAGTGATGTCATGAAATAGAGTTTAATTATGTTACTTAAATTCATGAAGACAACCAGTGATAATAATCAAGCTAATAAAAATTGAGAGATGGAGGGGAAATTAAAAAAAAATGGGCAGTAATGTGAGTAAACTCTTCAGCCCTCATACCTAGGAAATAATAGCTTCAGTCTAGAATTTATAAATCAGAAGTAGGGACCTAAGAATATTACATAAAGTTTTTTAACAATAACTACTAGTAAAAGTGAAAAGAGAGAATACTGACAGGGGCTGTCTTGGAGGAGAAAAGTTGGTAATGAAGTAGAGAATGATTTTCCCTTTTATTTTTGTTCTTCTGCATCATTTGGATATTTTAAAATTCTATGCATGCATCAATTCTATATTTAAACAAAAGAAAATTCATTCTATTTGAATATTTAACAACATGTCGATAAAAATCTGAAGGATGGCTTGACTAGATACGGGCATATATTTAAAATCATATGAAGAATAAAAAGGGAGGTCTTTTAGAAATCAGGTACATTTCTTTTATTTTAAAAATGAAATATGAACCAAGAGAAAGAAATTAGCTCTCTCAAGGATACTTTACAGTGCTAACCATAAAACTCAGATTAATATTCTGTTTGAGATTCAGTTATAGAATTTTTAAATTTTTTTAAGTCAGTGTCAATTTTGGTAGCTTTGCCACAATTATACCATCCTCTCAAACACCTGGCCTGAAAAGGAGACTAAACTTGACCTCCTTCTCTGCCCCTTTCTTGTCTTTGGTTACTTAGCTATGAAACCGGAGAATACCAACACCTACCAATAAGCAATGTATTTCCAAGAGTTTGTAAACCACAAGGGCTTAAACCAGTTATTAACACCATGTTTATGCTCTGCTCACCTGCTGTAGTATAGGAAAAGGTCTACACAGACATTGAATGGATTTACACACAAGCAAATTCATCTCTCATGAAGACTGGGCCTGCCTGCTTTCCTTCCTCCCTTCCTTCATTTCTTCCTTTCTTTTCCCTTATTTCTTCTTCATCCTGTTCTTCTTCCTCCTAGATCACTTAAGAGGAGCTTAGCTTTTTAAACCTTTTTTGTTCTGAGTTCAGTTCTTCCAACTTTTTACTTTCTCCACCTGCTGCACTATACCTTCACCTGCATTCTCCAGGGTAAGAGATGTCTTACTGGTCTCCACAGCACCAAGTGTTTTATCACCTCCATGGAGGTAATCATGTGATCCAATCTGCCTATCCCACCTGCTCACCCAACACACCCATTGCCACAAACTCAAATCCTAACCCACCTTCAAGCCTCAGCTCATAGAACAATCTCCTCCATTAAACTGTCCTTTGTCTCCCAAACCTAAGCAATTTCTCCCTCTTCTGTTGCTATAGCTTTTTATCTAGTCTTGCCTTTTAGCACAAGTCTCTATGTATCATATATTGGAGTTATTGAAGTGACTTAACATCTTACCATTTAGTGGGATCCATGTCTAAGTTATCTCTTCTTTTGCACAAGGTCTGGCATAGAATAAGTGTTAAATAAATATTTATTGAGTTATACTGACTTGCAAAAGTTTAAATAGTTAGCATATGGTCAACTTGAGACTAGAACCCAGGTTTCTGATTGTGACTGCAGTGTACTCTTGGTCATACACATGGTCTCACACATTAAAGAAGTGGATGTGTGCATTGTGAGCTATGATAGGGAATCAGGGGAACAGTCATGACCTACTCTGGTTTGACATCAATTCAAGCTGACAAGGTAAAGCATAAGGTATGAAAGTGTCCTTGGATGAAGCGAACATTAGGATTTGCCATTTTGATGTTCCATACATAGCAAAAACATGTCAGATCCCATTAGGTACCTTCAACATCCTTTAAAGAAAGGACAGAGATGCTTGGTGAAGTGTCATGGCTGCTATCTACTCTTGAATCTACTGTTTTCAAGTGAAGGAAATAAACTGCTGTCCAGAAGTGGTTTGCCTAAAGAAAACCATCAAAAAACATTAGGCTTGCCATGTATCCTTTCTGAGGCCACTGAAGATGCCTGGTGATTTTAAAGGTTATAAACTAAGAGATTAAATTATGTAATAAACTCATCTTCCAGAGATATTAAAAAAGAAGTGAAAAATTTTACTTAGTATAAGTAATCATTGTTTTTGTGTGTGTGTGGAACTGGGGATTGAACCCAGGGGCATTCTACCTCCAAGCTACACCCCAGTCCTACTTTTTATTCTTTATTTTGAAACAGGGTCTCACTAAGTCGCTGAGGACCTCACTATGTTGCTGAGGCTGGCTGAGAACCTTAAATTCTCCTGTCTCAGCTGGGATTACAAGCGGGCGCCACCACGCCTGGCTATAATCATTGTTTAATCAAGAAACCTCTGGCTGGGCCTGATGGCACATACCTGTAATCCCAGTACTTGAGAGACTGAGACAGAAGGATCACATGTTTGAGGCCAGTCTCAGAAACTTAGTGAGACTCTTGGCAACTTAACAAGACCCTGTTTCCAAAGAAAAAAATTAAGAGGGCTGGGGGTATAGTTTGGAGGTAGAATGCCCTGGGTTTAATACCTGGTACAAAGTAAAGGAAGAGGAGAGGAGAGGAGAGGAGAAGA